>WAAB01002085.1:9097-19303 GCA_013389865.1 Piaya cayana
TCTTTCTTCTCTTTCTTCTCTTTCTTCTCTTTCTTCTCTTTCCTTTCTTTCTTTCTTTTCTTTCTTTTCTTTCTTTTCTTTCTTTTCTTTCTTTTCTTTTCTTTCTTTTCTTTCTTTTCTTTCTTTTCTTTCTTTTCTTTCTTTTCTCATGTGTGTGCATATAAAAAGAAGGAAATATATCTGGAAAAATCTGTGAAGTTTGGAGTGACAGCGTATAATTAAAGAAATGATCAATTTGTGGCATAATAGACTAAGCTGCTTTTACTGTTGGTGAAGAGAGATGTTTAACCCTTTCTGAACCAGAAAAGTAAGAGTGATGAAAACTCCACAGTCTAGCGTATTTGTACTGGATGAGGAACAACTTTTAAAACTAGCTTTGAGAAACTAGTTCTCAGGAAAGACCTGGGAATTCCCGTAATTTCAGTGTAAATGCTGCGTACGGCTGGTTTGACAGCCTGGAGGATACAGAAAACCATTCACACATTTTTGTACTCAAATTTGACTCGCTAAAGTTGGCTTAATCCTGATGAATCCAAGGACCAGGGTTGCACTGTGAAGTCAGTGGGATTTGTAGATCTGCTGTGTGAGCACCTCTGAAAACAGGAGGGGAAATAGGTTGTATATAAGCCCCCTTGACTCTATCCTACAAAACTGATATGCATATGCCCAGTGGCTTGATATATAGAACCTATTGAATATAACTAGCTTAGTATTTGCTGAATCCTAGCCACAAAGTGTGGACTTTGATCTAGATCTTTATCAAGGATTGCAGTGGTAGGACAAGAGGTTTTAAGATGAAACAGAGGAGATTCAGATTAGATACTAAGATGAAATGTTTACCTCTGAGGGTGGTGAGGCACTGGCACAGGTTGCCCAGAGCAGCTGTGGGTGCCCCATCTATGGAGGTTCTCAAGGCCAGGTTATGTGAGGCTGTGAGCAACCTGATCCACTGGAAGATGTCCCTGCCCATGACAGGGGTTTGGAACTGGAGGACCTTAAAGATCCATTTCAACTCAAAGCATTCTATGATTCTATGTGTTGAACTTCTACCTCGTTAAGTAAAAGAAGACCCCAGAATGGATTCAAGGAAGAAGACAAGGAAATTATGTTCATCAACAGAATCTGCAGCCTTAGAGATGAGAAAAGAAATGACCTTCCTAGAGACAATGGAAGGACCCAATGAAGAACGAGAAGACCCCAGACCTTAATATTACTACTACTCTGAACAATTGCATGAGGGGTTGGATGGTCCCTTGTGCAACCTGATCTAGTGGGAGGTGTCCCTGCCCATGACAGGGGTGTTGGAACTGGATGATCTTTAAAATCCCTTCCAACCCAAACTATTCTGATTCTATGCTTCTATGATTCTCCTATTCTATGATACCATGATCACATGGATTTATTTTTTAATGTAGCTGATTTCCTGAATAAAAGTAGCAAGAGGTTGCTCTACATCTNCTTTTGTCCAAGCAGAATCAGGGGTTTGCCCAGGTTTCTTGAATAAAAAGCTGTTTCTAACACTTCCATATTGATGCCTACAGCATCGCAAATTTAATGTATGCACCTCATTTATATGAATCATTTAAGAACATAGCTCCATAGGGGAACACGGAAAGATTAGCCTCTATATTTGATTCACATCCTAATGAGGCCAATGGAGAGACACATCAGGCATTCCTCCTAGAGTATTTTTGCCTTATAACTAGAAATGCTGCTATCTAAGGGTTACTGTGCTTGACTAGGATGCAAAAATTGTAGATTTATGCTTACATTTGACCACTGAATAACCTCTAATTAGTGCTTCTCCTTTACGACTCCAGTTTCTCTGTCTTACAAAGGAGGGAGATGTAAATAACTTCCCTGTAAAATGATTTGAGGTTGGTTCCCGATGAGTTAGGTTGGTTAAGTTATCCTTAAACTGAGGCTATCAAAATTAATGCTCAGCAGCGGCTCAGCACCCGATGGATATAATCTGATGCTGGCAAAACCCCAAAACGTCCCAGGTAGAGGTGCTTTGGCTGCCTCGTTCAAAATGAACATTGCTACCTGCAGGACACAGTATTTTGCTGTAGAAACTTGTTCCAAATTCTATGAAGTCTTTGTGAAAGCGTTTATTCTTCTACTGATGTCAATACGTACGACCTCACAAGCCAATATAGCCCTTTTGGATTAGACGAAGTAGGTTTTCAACCCTTGCACTGCCTGATTAAATTCACGCGCCGGGAAACCATCTGCTGGCTTGAGGTTTATGCAAAAAGGGTTATGCAAAAGTAAACCCAGAAAGTTTTTTTTTGAGTGTCCCGAGGGTGGAGACCTCGCTTAAGCTGTGTGAGGCTAAAAGCTTGATCCCAGTCTACAGCCCTGCAGGCCAGCAGTCTGAATACTCTTATGTGGTGTAGCTATCAGGCTTGAAGCGGGATGCTTGACAACTGGATGGAATTTGATTCATTATTATAGATATTGGACTAAAAATATCATGGGAGGTTTTAGCTTTTTTTTTTTTTTTTTTTTTGAGTGAGCACTTTTATGTGCTATCTCTTGCTGAGAGCTTAGTAACCACCCAAGGAAAAAGTGAGGGCTATTAATTCGATGAATGAAACTATAAATAGAGGAGGAAATGTCATTGCTGAATTTGATATCTATATTACCTTCCAAAGCGTGACTTCTGCTAACTGAGCTAGATGAGAGTTCTTGCTATCACAGGACAGCAGCGAAGATAAAGTTCTCTGTTGTGTATTTAAGAGGATGAGAAAAATTCAGGGCATGGGAAGGTGTAATGTTACAAGAGAGGGTTCATGAGGGATGTTGGAATTAGGGCTGCGAGCCAGGAAACCCACGGATGACATCGCAGCACCATGTAGATTCATCAAGATAGGCTGAATTTTTTTGTGTTTGCTACACAGACTAATTTCCCATTAACACAGCATGTTTGAAAGGAGTAACTTGGACTCGGCTGGGTAGCTTTACATCTCATCAGGTGTGTCACACCAGCTAGACCTCTCTGTCTGATGTCGTCTGTCTATCCAGAGCTCTGCGATAATCCTGTGTGACAGGGTTCCCCACTGTGACCACGCTTGGACCAAAACAGAGAACGAAGACTCTACCAAGAGCTTTTAAGCTTCCGCTTGTCCAAAATGTTCTTTTGAGGTGCCAGTGCTGTCACCGACAATTTCAGCTAGAGCTCCAATTAGCGCCATGCCTGCAGCTGACCTCCAAGAACTGTCTGTTTTGATTAAAAATCATCAGAGACAAGTGATCTGGAAGGCTTGAAATAGGGAAATCACAGGGAAAAGATGCCTGGTATGTAACCGTGTAGCCCTGTAATGCAGTATTGTCATTGCTACTAAAAGACCGTAATCTTTGCACTGAATTTGCAAGGCCTCAAGAGGGATGCTGGTCAGCATCGTTCCATCTGAACTTTCCTTGACCCTCCCACAGCTTTCTTTCACCCAGTTTAACCATGACAACAGTTTCTCTGACTGATCAGATGTCAGACAGCAGTAACGAGAAGAAAAATAAACCCAAGAAACATTTAAATAACACTCAGATAAAAATCGTTCTCAGGAAACCTGAAACACTGCTGCACAGCTCAGAGGCTGTAGACTGGGAAACAGCTCATAAAAGCATCTTTGACTGGTTTCCTGCAGAGTCTCACGGGGCTGGATCCTCAGTCTGGGGTTCAAATCAAACAGTGTATTCCAGGAGTGGATGGAGAAAGGGGAACACATTGATTTGGGATGAGAGTCATCTATATCCGTTACATGACCTTGTTTTCCAGTCCCAGCTAATTTGATAGAGCTCTGAGCTCTTGCTGGAATTATTAGAGGGAGGCAGATGTCTCTGGAGAACTATTTAGTCACCCCAGCTGAGACCTGGTAGAGTTTATAGTGAGTTGGCAGGTAGGCATCTCTCTTGTCTGGTCAGGAGGTGGCTTATGAAGTTAGTAGACTTAATGCCTATTTTTTAGAGCAGTGCTGTTGGATGAAAAGAATCCTGGTTTTAAGTAACCCAAACTCCTGAGGTGGATTGCTCACTTCTCTTTGCTTGTCCCTGGAGTTGTCATGAATTAAGTTAAACGCAGCAGCAAGGTAGGTAATATCAACAACAAAGCAGGCTTTGCTTTGAACTGGAAGAGACCCATCGGATCATCGAGTCCAACCATTCCCACCAAACACTAAACAATGTCCCTCAGGACCTCATCCACTCGTGACTTAAACACCTCCAGGGAAGGCGAATCAACCACCTGCCTGAGCAGCATATTCCAATGCCCAATGACCCTTTCTGTAAAAAATTTACTCCTAATCTCTAGCCTAAATCTCCCCTGGTGGAGCTTGAGGCCATTCCCCCTCATCCTGTCCCCTGTCCCTTGGGAGAACAGCCCAGCTCCNTTTCTGATCCAAACCAAGATGCCACTGGCCTTCTTGGCCACCTGGGCCACTGCTGACTCATGTTCAGTCGCTGTCAACCAACATCCCCAGGTTCCTCTCCTCCTGGCAGCTCTCCAGACAGACTTCTCCCAGTCTGTAGCTCTGCAGAGGGTTGTTGTGCCCCAAGTGCAGGACCCGGTCTGGGATGGGGCTGCACCACTTGCAGTGCGGATTCCCACCAGCAAATGAGCTCCTGTGCTAGGGATCCAGTGCCTGGGCCAGAGATGAAGGTCTAAGCAGGTTGTCATCGCTCTCAGAACTTGTAAGCTTTTGGTGTCGTTGCATAAATTTATTAACACATCAGATGAAGAGAGAATTTTAACAAGTTTACTGATGTTAAAGAATTATTCTGAAGAATTGAAGTGCTTTGCAAGGTCTCAGCTTCACACAGAATCAGGTCTTTGTCCAAAAAACCCACCAGCTCTCTCTTGGGAAAGGCCACATTTGATTTCCCGTTGTCTTTAAATCTGCCCTGTGGATAATCCCATTTACATTCCTGTCATTCATGAAACCCTTATGCCTTGCAACGGATGCCACGGACTGAAGGAGCAATAACCGTTTCTGCGGCTTAAATGGAAGCCAAGAGGATTTCCAAACTCAGCAATAAAAGCTAAATTACCTCATCTTCAGGTTTGCCTATGGATGAGTAGTGAAGCTGCAGACGCTTCAGCATTTTATCAACAGTGCAGAAAAATGCAGGCAGTGGCCTTTTTAAGGTGCTGAGCAATAGCAGGGAAGAAATGAATGAACAAATCTATTTGTGGCAGCCCTTATCCGAAGCAAGGTAGATACATTAGAGCTGGGAGATTTCCTGCGGGATGGTCAGGTGGGATTTTGGGATGCTGGCGTTGTTCCCTAATCCTTCTGCGTGCGACTTGGAACAGAAGCTGCTCTATCCTAAAATAAAACTATCTTGCACAGAAGATAATTTACTTTTTGGTAGAAACCAGCTTGATCCTGTTTAGCCTAAGGATAGACTGCACAGCCAGTTTTGCCATGACTTTTCTAACGAGTAGACTTCTGAGTATGAATCAGACTAGGATCTAAATGTCAAGTTGTGGATATAAGCCAAGGGCCCCTACATCTGCTACTGGGTTTGTATATAATCTTCTACTGTGTTTACCTTTTACTAGAAGTCCTTCCTGACCAAATACAACTAGAAATCTTTCAATGGTAGCTCAGATATGAACGTCAGGTTTGTGAGGTAGCTGCAGCAGGTGAGAAGGAAGGCCACGATGGATGCTTCGATTGCCCTCACAGGCTATTTTTCAGTAGTGTAGGTGTCACCTGGAGAATATTTTGCCAAGCAGAAGCTTCAAATAGATTCTCTGGTCTTGGTGCGTGTTGCAGCTTTGTGTGGTTTTCTGCAGTGCCAAGATTTTATCTGAGCCCTTGTGTTTGGGGTGGGATCCACTGAGGTGATTTGGTGAATTGCACAGCACATTGCACTCCCTGCATAATAGAAATCAAAAGCACACTGAGAGACACATCTAACCACAGCCTGACTCATCTAGAAGCTGCAAGACATTAATATGCAGAAGCTGCTCTGTCCTTGCTGAAGAGGTGCAGCGTATTGGCTGAGAGCCCAAAATGAGAAGGAGGGCTTGGCAGCTGCTAGAGACACTTGAGAAAGAGATCAAAGCATATTAATTCATTGTCCTCCTCTCATTCTTTATTTCCGCAGCATCCCAGAATGAAGAAAAAACTTTTCCCCCACCCATCTCTGTATTAAACCTGATGAGCATACTAGGATTGTTAGAGAGGCAACATAGAGTGAATTGAAGATTTCACTGAAGATCTGCAGCTCCTTATCCAAAGCATGTCCTGCCACTCTGGCAGGAGGAATCTTATTTTGTCCAAGCACACTTACCACCAGTTCTCTGGACACATTTATATTGCAAAGACCACAACGGAATCGGGTACATTGACCTGTGACCCTACTATAGGACATTTAGGCTGGACATNACCTGGTTGTTCTATGATTCTATGATTCTATAGTAAAGCCAGGGTTGGAGGCAGAGCTTAAGCACCTGCATTGTCTTGCTGATGTTTGAGGTTACGTCTGCAAAGTGCAAGAAAACATTCCCAGACACTGGAATTGATGATCTGCAATGACATGACACTCCTTGGTGTCCCTTGTACCTGGGCTGAAAGGCACTTTCACCAAGAATTTCTTGGGGGGGACCCAAGAAATTCCTGACAAAGAGTTTAGATGGAACCTCATACTTTGGAAACGAGGGTTTAATAAAATAGAAGTGGGTTATTCCAAGCTAACTGGCTTCAGTATCATAGAATCATAGAATCACCAGGTTGGAAGAGACCCACTGGAACATTGAGTCCATTGAGCTCATTTCACTTATTGCAGTAGATGTAGTGTTATTGTATATTCTAAGGGCTTTCTGGGCCCCTTTGGCACTGTCAGACCACATGGGACATAATGGGATGCAGCATATAACCTAGGCAGCTGGATGGCATGAACAGCACCCCTGTGCTGGCTTCACGGTGTCTGCAGAGCCACCAGAACAATGCATGATGGAGAAATCTAACCTTACATGAAGAAGGGCACCCCCCGCTCTCCATGGATTAAGACTTTTTTATTCTCTACCCAAGCTTTTCAGAAATGGGATGCAAAATTCATGTATATTGTTACATGTAAGATTGATGAACTGACTCCTCCTTGTATAACTTTGAATCTATATGATATATTCCTGTGGTTTGTTTGTGTTTATGTTTATGTTTATCTACTTTTAGCAGCAATTAGTTCACAGACCCAGGGATCCCAGCTTCGTTCAGCCTTGCAGGCAGAGCAGTGACTCATGCTAGACTTCTACAATGCCCGTTTTCTTTAAGTCTCTCCTTAAGGCAGAACAAGCATGTAAATGAATTGGTCTGGTTTGTAGTCTGTTTATTCAGTTTTCACCTGGAGGCAGCACAAGCAGTCAGATTTGCGAGTGTTCATTCCTTATCCTGCTTCTTGGGATTGTCAAACTCCTATTTTAACTCCAGCTAACCAGGCTGGGAGAGAGATATGAAATGTTTGTTCAGGTCGTCTGACTAATATCCTCTAGGGTGACTAATTTAAGGCTCTTGAGTTTGGAAATACTGACCTTAGCACCTCTGAACTCCAGTTTGCCCTCTCCCTGCACCTGCCTGACTCATCGCATGGACAGATTATGCTAACAGCATCGTTGGGCGGCTCCTTAAACGTGTCTCTCCTTTTCATACATACAGATGTTCTGTCCCTGCTCTTATTTATTGTATATTGGCCGAACACAGACAGGTATCCTTCATATTCTGACATTATCTAACTTTTGCAGGTTTGACTTTTCAACTTGGAAAGTGGTTGGCAGCTGAAATCGTACTGAGCTCCATACCAATACAAAATCGTGCTGCAGATTGTAGGGCTGAAAATAAACAGGGCACTGCAGGTGAATAGTTTTTAACTGACTAGTTCAGATAGATGCCTGAAAAACATGAAAATAGTTTTTTCCTGCATAGTTCACAGCCCTAAACCCATGCTACAGTGTCACACAACACAGCAGGGTCTGTCCTGATGGGGACCCCATCTGTGCCCGCTTCCAACCCCGCTGCGGGAATGCTCAATCCCCCCAGGGGCTGCTGCCTTGGTNGCAGGGCGCTCAGACAGTTTATTCTCTTGTCACTGCAGGTGACTAGTTTTTAACTGACTAGTTCAGATAGATGCCTGAAAAACATGAAAATAGTTTTTTCCTGCATAGTTCACAGCCCTAAACCCATGCTATAGTGTCACACAACACATTTGACATTCTCACGGTTTTTTCAAATGTGGTGGGTTGTTCTGTTTTAATTGCGTACCTGAAATGTCAGTCATCCTTGTGGAGGAGTTTAGCTTCTGTCCCTTTTATGTTTTAAAGCAGAGGGATAGTTAAATTGACCTCTCCAGGTCTGATCTAACTCTGTTTTCAGAGGTCCCAAACCACAAATATGAACCACCTTTTATGAGGCGTTCTTTAAAGCAGATTTTTTTTTTCCTGTGCAGGGGTCTAGGTCTGATCTAAGACGTATTTTGAGGTTTCAATAGAAGTGTGCAGATCAGTGAGGTCTGCCAGTACTAATAGAGGTTTAATACAACTGACTTCCTTGTGAGGAGTGAAAACTCCTTTTGATCAAGTGCCATGAAATCTTAGTGAAACTGTAGGACTCATTGCAACCGAACCCCTTCTCTTCTTGTCAAGATCTTCCTCCAGCTTCACTCATTTTCCAGTCAGAGGGAAGATCTATTTTTGAATGCTTTTAGTTCAATAAAACACAGTCATTTCAGTTCATTTCAATGAACTAAAACAAAACAGCTTTGCATGTTCCTGTGTGCCCAGACCATTCCAGTGTCCATAGGTCAATAAACCTTATTATTAATGGACATAAATTGAATTAATAACAAAGACTTCGCATGCATTTTTGCAACTGTTCCCAGAGCAAGAACTGTGTGTTTCTCAGTCTCAACTAGGTATTGTGCAGAGTTCAGGGAAATGAAGGAAAAAAATAACCAAACAAACCACAATACAAACTTACCCTATAAAAAGCTCTCTGATATATTTGCACATTAGGTCATATTTAAGCAAGCTGCCACGACTTAGACAAATGGTTTCGTTTGTCCAAATGTTTGCACAGAAAACAGCTCTGGCCTGTCCAGCCAGCAGAAATGTTCCTTTATGCTGGTGACTGGAATAGGACAAATAAAAATAGCTTTTTATTTTCTGTGATCTTAGACCCACCCTTGGTTATCTCAGGGGTGAATGGTCGTCTGTCAATGGTCCTTCACAGCCTCTGTTTCTCTGTCTTTTTGCTTGATAGACAAATATCTAACATTCACCAAAAATGCTGAGAAAATGTGCTCTGGGGTAAAGGTGAGATAATTGCAGCAAGAGCCCAGAGCAGGGTCAGGGAATGAGTGAAAACAGAGGGACAAAAAAATATGATAAAACACGGTTGATGTTTTTATAAATTTGTTTGTGAGCTTGCTCTGTACTTGGAATATCTTTATTTTTTTTAATTTTTCCATTAGATTTCAAGAACTACTAGCACCCATTACTTGCTACCACTGGCTCAAGTCTTTAACTGCAACACCCCTAGAATTTCTGCATCATCTAGAAGTCTAAATGCCACCAGTCACCGGGAAACTGGGAAATAACTAAATCTCAGGTGTCTGACTCCCAGATGGCTTTTTGGGAGGTGTATTTGTGGGCACATTCCTGGAAGGCAATGTGGACTTTGAAACTTTTTCCTGCAGGATCATAAAGTTTATCTGTAAGGACACACACTCTCCTAGGCCATTTCTCTCAGGGGCTGGGAAGAAGCCCTCTACCCTCTGTTTAGCAGCACAGACATAAGCATGTTGATGAGGGCACTGCTTAGCTTGACTCTTTGACATCCCATAGCTTTGTAGACACCGTTCAGTTACATCTTGTAATGATTTTTGGAGTCTAGACTTGCTTTGGAGAAGCAACATCAGCACCGACGAGGACTGCTGTGAGAAGAAGACACAGCAGGGAAAGGTAAAGCAGGAGTATTGCGATTTTTGCTGCCTAACGACTTCTGCTGCACTTGGGGCACAACAACCCTGTGCAGAACTACAGACTGGGAGAAGTCTGTCTGGAGAGCTGCCAGGAGGAGAGGGACCTGGGGGTGTTGGTTGACAGCGACTGAACATGAGCCAGCAGTGTGCCCAGGTGGCCAAGAAGGCCAATGGCGTCTTGGCTTGGATCAGAAACGGTGTGACCAGCAGGTCCAGGGAGGTTCTTCT
>WAAB01002085.1:19623-33650 GCA_013389865.1 Piaya cayana
TAGATAGTACAAGGAACTGAGTCAGGAGAAAAAAAAAACCCAAACAGATCCTTCTTATGTTGAATGACACATTCATCTAGCTTTGGTGTTTTTGAGGGGCGTGGTTTAGTGATTAATGGGAATGGTTGGACTCGATGATCTGGTGGGTCTCTTCCAACCTGCCTATCCTATAATTCTATGATGTCTTGACTATGTTATCTCTGAGAGCAGCCACTTCCCTTCCCCTTGTGCTGTCTCTTGTGGTTAGGGCTGCTCCTTAAGAGTTACAGTCTACTGAAAATAAATCCTGGGCAAAAAGGCAATTACAGATCTGTCTCTTAAGTCCTTTCATGACAATAAGCAGACAATATGAAATGAATAGACCACCAGGTTACTTACCACCTGCAGTTAAAATTGAATTGAAGGGAATGAGAGGGGCTCTGAAATCCATGGTGAAAAAGGAAGGTGGTAGTGGCTAACCTTTCCCTGTTCCATCATGAGCTACCTGCACTTCTTAGTTGCCTTTTCCAGACAGACATTCAGAAGATGCAGATACAAATCGTTTGAGCCTTAGTGAAGAGGTAAAAGGCCCTTTCTTAGTGTCCAGGGAGATGGAGGCAGTGGGGAAGGTGGAGGAAATCAGTAGGTATGTGAACACCCTAAAAACATAGATCTTGACTACATCTTCAGCTGCGGTCCTCTTTCTCCCACAGTGGGAGCTTTATCCAGAGTTTAAAGTAAGTTTTTCTTTTCTGTTTGGGAGCTTGGAAATCATAGTGCTCCCCTTGGACTGCGCTGACTTTTCCCTTGTCGCTACCAGTAAATCATGACTCAGATCTTTTCTGGCATGGGCTGAAGCAAAACATATTATCTAACTTTTCAGCTAAAGCCTCTTTCCAAACTTCAGCTGCTGAAGGTTACCAGCTCGGTTTTTCAGAGAGTGCCTGCATCTAGATGGGATAAACCTGATAATTATCATCACCAAGATAATGGGGCACTGGTATGTAGAGAGGTCACCACACACACCTATTCTCATGTAAATTAAGGCCATCCCAGAGCTGGTGGAGGAGGAGGAGAACACAGGGGAGGTGACCTAAACTTGACCTAAACCTGAAGTATTC
Organism: Piaya cayana; assembly: GCA_013389865.1. Taxonomy (NCBI): domain Eukaryota; kingdom Metazoa; phylum Chordata; class Aves; order Cuculiformes; family Coccyzidae; genus Piaya; species Piaya cayana. The sequence continues at coordinate 20,724 of WAAB01002085.1, forward strand.
CATGCAATACACATCATATTCAGGATAAAATCCTATGATTCTATGAAATAAGGAGGATTAGCTGCCTTTCTTCAATGGGACATTTAGGGAGGACCTTGTCTGTCTGTCTGCCCTTGAACCCCTACGTATATCCCTGTATCCAGTTCTTGGATTCATTTCTTGCCTCCCACTCAGTCCAGTCCAGGAGCTTCGCCGTGTCTGCCCTGCAGCATCAGTGGTGATGTCACCTGGGAAATCTGAATTGGTTTTGTATACTTGTATATATTTGATTATTTTCTTATTAATATTGTTATCTTCCTTTTATTATCACTAAAGCTGTTTTTCTGGCCATTTCCAACCTTTTTCTATTATTTCCCCTTCCTGTGGGGGAGAACTGGGACTAAAATCTACCCTGTTTAGCTACCGAACTGCCTGGGGAGGTGTTAAAATGGAACAAGATCATTATATTCTCTACCCACATAAAAAAACCTCTCCTTGCTATGTAGAGCATACAGTCACAATAAATCAAGATATGTGACAGCAGGTGAATTGCCCCAGCTAAGACAGTCCCAGTAACCCTTTGTATTCAAGGGAAGAAATAGCCTCTCTTGGTGAGATTTTCAGCTGCCAAAACATAGGGTTGGGGAATCACAGTAGGTGCTGTGGGGTTTTCTTTCAGGAGTAGTTGTCCTCAAAAAGGGGTGTGTATGTGATCTAAGTCCTGAGCCGCATCTTCTGATCACAGGTAGACGTCTACAACAATTTGGGGATTTCATGTGGCATTAGACACAACGGAGTCCTACTAATGTGTAATTAATCTGATCTAATTTAGCTGTCTACTTGTGACTGAAACGATTATATCGCTGATGTGTTGCTTATATCGATCAAATCTCCAGTGACAAAGTTTCCTTATAAAAGTGCAAAATAACATTACTTCAGTTTCAACAGATGAGGAGTAAAGTTTAAATTCGGGGTTGGGAGGCTTACCATTATTAGCTAGATTTGCAGACCCTGAGCTACATTTCTTCAGCTTTTGGTGGCCATGAATTTCATACATGAAAAGACGCCCCAATATAACCCTACGTTTGAGAGTAAGCAGACACAAACACACAGCCCTTGCCACATGTGCAGAAGAAAAAAAAATGGAGCAAGCAAAGGTCTGATTTGTTGTTGCTCCCATCTGGAGGGTAAACCTGACATTTCTATCTGCCAATAGCAATTTATTGTGAAGCAGACCCACAGGGAAGGTTCCTCCGTGCTAAATCAACCAGCAAAAGAAATGAACATTGTGTTGCAACCAAATAAGAAAGTTAATCACAGCCTACATGTCTGGGTTCTTAAATAATTTAAACATATGCAGCTGGAATTTCCATATATTAAACCAAAACCTCCCAAACAGCCTTGTGAAACCCAAAACCTAATAGCCTGTTAGTAAAGAAACGGAACATATGTAAGTGCAGGTTTGTTCTTATTTAGTCTTTGGGGAGAGAAAGAACTTCTTATGACCCACAAGGCAAAATACTGTGTTAATGACCATCTGGTTGGTGTTCTATACCAGCTAATGTCTCTTTACTGGAATCGTGGTCATATTCACTCTCTACTGAACATACCAGGCCTCAAAAATTGTTCTACAGAGTAATGTCAATGAGCCAAAATCACAAGCTTCAGGTGTATCCAGTGGGTCTCTTCCAACCCGGTGATTCTGTGATTCTGTGATTCTGTGATTACTGGAGGTGGCAAATGTTTTCTCTACTTATTAAAAAAATTCTGGATTTACGTTTAACTTACAAGTGAGAACCCTCACTAAGAGCTAACAAAGTATAAGTGCAATTATGTTCTTAACATCAGCAATATCCTTTCTGGTCATAAGGATATTTTAATAATACTCAAGGTTCCCCTTTGCAGTGGTCACCAAAAGATTCTTAGTAGAAGATTTTGCATTCAGTATTAATAAAGAACATAAACAATCAACAATTATATATATTTTTAAGGAAAGAATATTGGATATGCTTTGAAGCATGCAGGTGTGTATTTCAATCAAAACTATAACTGCTGTTCCTTTCCTCCTCCAACTTTGAACTCAAATGAGCTTGTGCAGCATCTTCCACTTCATCATTCTACTTTTTTATTGGTGTTTCCTCCCACAATACACGTTTATATTAACAAGAGCTTGTTACTATTTTTTTTNTGCCTGCATCTAGATGGGATAAACCTGATAATTATCATCACCAAGATAATGGGGCACTGGTATGTAGAGAGGTCACCACACACACCTATTCTCATGTAAATTAAGGCCATCCCAGAGCTGGTGGAGGAGGAGGAGAACACAGGGGAGGTGACCTAAACTTGACCTAAACCTGAAGTATTCCATGCAATACACATCATATTCAGGATAAAATCCTATGATTCTATGAAATAAGGAGGATTAGCTGCCTTTCTTCAATGGGACATTTAGGGAGGACCTTGTCTGTCTGTCTGTCTGCCCTTGAACCCATACACGTATCCCTGTATCCAGTTCTTGGATTCATTTCTTGCCTCCCACTCAGTCCAGTCCAGGAGCTTCGCCGTGTCTGCCCTGCAGCATCAGTGGTGATGTCACCTGGGAAATCTGAATTGGTTTTGTATACTTGTATATATTTGATTATTTTCTTATTAATATTGTTATCTTCCTTTTATTATCACTAAAGCTGTTTTTCTGGCCATTTCCAACCTTTTTCTATTATTTCCCTTTCCTGTGGGGGGGGATTGGGACTAAAATCTACCCTGTTTAGCTACCGAACTGCCTGGGGAGGTGTTAAAATGGAACAAGATCATTATATTCTCTACCCACATAAAAAAACCTCTCCTTGCTATGTAGAGCATAGAGTCACAATAAATCAAGATATGTGACAGCAGGTGAATTGCCCCAGCTAAGACAGTCCCAGTAACCCTTTGTATTCAAGGCAAGAAATAGCCTCTCTTGGTGAGATTTTCAGCTGCCAAAACATAGGGTTGGGGAATCACAGTAGGTGCTGTGGGGTTTTCTTTCAGGAGTACAGTTGTCCTCACAAAGGGGTGCGGATGTGATCTAAGTCCCGAGTCGCATCTTCTGATTACAGGTAGGCGTCTACAACAATTTGGGTCACAGGTAGACATCTACAACAATTTGGGGATTTCATCTGGCATTAGACACAACGGAGTCCTACTAATGTATAATTAATCTGATGTAATTTAGCAGTCTACTTGTGACTGAAATGATTATATTGCTGATATATTGCTTATATCGATCGAATCTCCAGTGACTACAAAGTTTCCCTATAAAAGTGCAAAATAACATTACTTCAGTTTCAACAGATGAGGAGTAAAGTTTAAATTCGGGGTTGGGAGGCTTACCATTATTAGCTAGATTTGCAGACCCTGAGCTACATTTCTTCAGCTTTTGGTGGCCATGAATTTCATACATGAAAAGACGCCCCAATATAACCCTACGTTTGAGAGTAAGCAGACACAAACACACAGCCCTTGCCACATGTGCAGAAGAAAAAAAAATGGAGCAAGCAAAGGTCTGATTTGTTGTTGCTCCCGTCTGGAGGGTAAACCTGACATTTCTATCTGCCAATAGCAATTTATTGTGAAGCAGACCCACAGGGAAGGTTCCTCCGTGCTAAATCAACCAGCAAAAGAAATGAACATTGTGTTGCAACCAAATAAGAAAGTTAATCACAGCCTACATGTCTGGGTTCTTAAATAATTTAAACATATGCAGCTGGAATTTCCATATATTAAACCAAAACCTCCCAAACAGCCTTGTGAAACCCAAAACCTAATAGCCTGTTAGTAAAGAAACGGAACATATGTAAGTGCAGGTTTGTTCTTATTTAGTCTTTGGGGAGAGAAAGAACTTCTTATGACCCACAAGGCAAAATACTGTGTTAATGACCATCTGGTTGGTGTTCTATACCAGCTAATGTCTCTTTACTGGAATCGTGGTCATATTCACTCTCTACTGAACATACCAGGCCTCAAAAATTGTTCTACAGAGTAATGTCAATGAGCCAAAATCACAAGCTTCAGGTGTATTACTGGAGGTGGCAAATGTTTTCTCTACTTATTAAAAAAATTCTGGATTTACGTTTAACTTACAAGTGAGAACCCTCACTAAGAGCTAACAAAGTATAAGTGCAATTATGTTCTTAACATCAGCAATATCCTTTCTGGTCATAAGGATATTTTAATAATACTCAAGGTTCCCCTTTGCAGTGGTCACCAAAAGATTCTTAGTAGAAGATTTTGCATTCAGTATTAATAAAGAACATAAACAATCAACAATTATATATATTTTTAAGGAAAGAATATTGGATATGCTTTGAAGCATGCAGGTGTGTATTTCAATCAAAACTATAACTGCTGTTCCTTTCCTCCTCCAACTTTGAACTCAAATGAGCTTGTGCAGCATCTTCCACTTCATCATTCTACTTTTTTATTGGTGTTTCCTCCCACAATACACGTTTATATTAACAAGAGCTTGTTACTATTTTTTTTCATCACTTATTTAACAGGAATCGGAGTAGCTAAGTAGCCGTGTTTCAGAGGGTCAAGGACAGTTTTGGGGGGTGGTGACCCCTCTACTCATTGTCTAGGTTCCCCTTGGCAAGGCCTCTGTACTCATCACCTTTGACCTTTGCAGAGCAGTTCAAAACCAGTGGGTGTCTTTAAATCTCATCTTTACAGTTAGCGCATAATACATTCTTGGTGAGGAAGCATCTGCATGATGGACATTTTATCTGTTTCAAACAGAATTCAGTAATTTCAATGTCTCCTCTGTCTTTTAATTTCCAAACTCCTAAATTAGCCAGTCTAAGGTTATTCATCTACTATGTCTCTCAGTTGCCTCTATTTATCTGCTGCACCTGGATGGATGAATTTCTCCCTAAACTGAATTAACTACCTTGACAAGAGCTCTCTAGAAAGGGTTTCAAATAAGTAGCTCTGACACGAACAACTATTTAATGGATACATAAAACTGGGTGGGAGGAATTTCACCCAGAAAGTCAATACTACAGTAACAATCGCTTTTTTTTGCTTTCTGTTTACAAAGCTGACAATAGCTTTTCACACCCTGTCCCGCTTCACAGAGAGAAAACAGCGATCCTCTATGTGCAATGAAATGCGGTTTTTCAACTTCTGGTCTCACCAGGGAGAGAACAAGCTCTATGGAGACAGTCATTGGGTGGAAGATTCTTCCACATTCAGAGGTCGAATTCACCCTGTGGCTGAGTGGGATCTACCAGGTTTACTCTCCTGGCTGTTGCTAGGAATTTGTACCTGTTGTGTTAAGATTATATAAAGAAAGCAAACCTATTTAGCTGAAGTGCTTCTATATGTGGAGGCAGGAAAAGATTTAAATGGGAGTTCAGAATAAATGGGATAATGGGAATCTGCATTGTGCACCTCACCAAGCTGCATTGTATTATTTTCCATTTGTATTTCTTTCGGTTCACTAAAATTAAAAGACTTTGGTAATGAGTTCCTGCAACGAGATCCTCTCAGAGTTCATCACTGAAGTGCTTCATAACTGTGCATCATGCTACTCTTCCCCAGCACTTTATGAATTCTTTGCTTTTTCAAGTAGTTGTTTCTCTTCTGACAAGGTACATGTTCTAGCTGAGTGTGTGTGTCCCTCTCAGAACCCGTGTCAAATGCAGCCTAGAAATTTCTCCCTTGTTAGACTAAATACCGCTTTGCTCTTTCACTTCATAACACCTAAAAAGCTTTTTCATCGTGAACAGGTTGTAGCACTTCAGACAGTATTTCACCTGAAGAATTCCACTCTTGTTCGAGGCTTAGGCAGCTTCCAGAGCTGGAAAATTACTACGGATCTAAGCAGGTCTCCAAGGAGTGTTCCACTAATTTACATTCTGTAGTGTAATTAGATTGGTGTTTAAATAATGAGAACTGATGAATTATATACATCTTTTGCTGACATTAGGAAACCCCTTGACTCTTAGCATTCTTAGCTCCACAGATGTAACCCTTGTGTTTCTAAACTGCCACAAAACTTGTTTGTATTATAAACTATATACAAGTTAATCATCACGTACGTAGAAGAAAAGAGTTAGTGGAGTAGGACATTGCAGCAATCAGAATGAGGTTTTTTTGGTGTATTGGAAACATTATGCAAGTAGAAAGATTATTGTAGATAAATTAACTCTGCTGAGACTTCCAATAATCTTAATTTTACGTAGACAACAGAGATTACTGACACAGCCCACACGGTGTTCTGAGAGGATGGCCCAGACTCCAGCAGTTTGAGTTGTGCTTTGCCTCAATACCTTAAATCTTCCCTAACTTGAATAAATGTCTGATTTTTGTTGTGAATTAGACTAACCTGTAATGTTCTACACAAGGAATGAAGACTGTGTATCTAAAAGATCCCGGGAAAGGGATGGGACAGCACAAGCTCATGAGCCCCATTTTTTTCCAGTTATGGAAAGTCATAATGGTGCAACTGGAAAGAGTTGAGGGATTTCAATTTTTTTTTCCCATTTAAGATCCTAGTCAATAAATTGATTTCATTCAACTATACAAAATGTGAAAGGCCTTGATCTTGAAGATCCAAGTTGTTACTCTCACACCACTTAGCTGCTCTGGCTGTAAGGTAAGTAACACCTTATAGGGAGGCAACACTGTCTTTTCTTCTTTAGCATTTAAATTTATCTTGTCTTTTTTTTCCAGTTTTTTTAAATTATTATTATTTAATAATTTCAAATGAGAGAAGTGAAATGTTCCATTGCAGTGGGTTTTTTTTTTAAGTAGTATTTTTATATTACTGTTTTCAACAGAAAACTTCCATATTGTGTATATTTTAACATTTTGTTCAAGATAAACCATAGATTTTTTTTGTGGTTTTTATTTGGTTTTTTTTCAAGATTAGCCATGGATATTTTTCCTTCCTTTCACGCCTCAGCACCCAAGCAAATGCAAGTCCTAATAATCGATCCAGCTTATGAAAGCCAAAGCTTTCCCTCTGAGACATGGGAGTTGGTGAGAGCCCAGAAGTGAGGGGTGCTCTAGAACTTTGATTCTAAGATTTATTCTCATCCAGCTCTGGCCACAGTGACACTAATACTCCCAGAAACTGCTGGTGCCCGGCCAGTAATGGAAGCAGGAAAGGAGGAAATTGTCCTGTCTTTTTTCCCCAGATGAGATAAACGACTGTGATTATAAATAACCTTCTAATTTACAAAGAGATCCTTGGGAATGTGACCATCATGAACCAAGAAAGGGGTGAGTTCAGACCCAGCCAAGAAGACAAGGCCAGAGATGCTTTGGCAGTGGGGGGGACCAGGCTGAGTAACATGCGCTCGTGCTTATTGCCGTCTCAGCGAGAGCTCCGTGAGCTGAGAAGTGTGTATGGACCTTCCCCCATTGCAGACCAACAGGTTTGGCATTTTTTCAAAAGCCAAAGAGCCTTGCTGGAATAGCTCCCATGAAGCCTTCTGTTTAAGCTCCTATCTATGAACTAAAGGGGACAAATAGAGAACTAGATCCTGCAGGCACCGACGTGGTGGGAATACGTGATGGGATGCAATGAAAAGCTGTACCCAGTCCAAATGAGAAATCACACCGTACACATAAATTTATTACACTTAATAAATTCTTTCACTGCTGCGGAGAGAAGCCATGTTTCTATCAGATCCTTGCATTTTTTTAGCTGGAAGCAGATAAGATGTAATGAAATATTACGGCTTCTAACTGCTTTTTTTGCCAAAGAGATCAGAGTTAAGTGGTTGATAAGATACAGCCATTGATGAATAATTCCAGTGAAGTAAATCCATAAGGGTTGGGGGAGGTTCTTGGCAGCAGCGGCCAGCTCAGTACTGGGGTCTTGCTGCTGCTATTTACCTTCCATTGTAAAATAAGGTTCATGTGTAAGTTCAAGTTAAAAGTGACAATGGGATGCAAACAGTTGTGGGAATTTGCCAGAAGGAAAGGAAAGATATACAAATATGTGGATTTTGGTATGACACTGTTCTACCTTAGTTTTCCTCACATCACATAGAGGTATCACTGCGCTTTCAAAGCCACTTCCCAGCTCCCACCCACACCTCTCGGTTTCAAAGGCCTTTTGTGTCACCTGCTGGAAAAGTGGAGAACTCCCTGGAGCTAAGGACGTGCTTGCAGTACTCACCTATGTGACATCTTGGCTAGAGACCTTTCTTCTAATCTCCTTTCTCCTTTATTCAGAGCTGATATTAAGTGACAGAACTTCTGTTTGTAATCCAGGATGTCCAACTACCAAGACTTTGAAGTTCTGAGTTGAAGTAATTGTCCTATTAATGCTTGGACAGCGAAGCGTGTTTTACAGCGTCTTGGTTCTCCAACAAGCACATCAACCTTCAGACTTGCTTTCAGATGTCACTTTCCTTTCCTTCTCTCCTTCTGTTCCAGGGCAATAATTAAGCAGCATTGTTCTGAAAACCAGGAGTAGGAGCGATGTTGGCTGGTTTCAGCGTGCTAGGTCAGTTCCTGTGCTCTCAGACTGTGTGAGATAAGGGTTTGAGGCTTTGATTTCGGCTTGGCAGAGTGGAGATATTTCTAAGGGGAGAGGCTCAGTCAGTGGTGTAGTTGGGCAGGGATGGAGTCTAGGAGAAGGTTCATCACTGAACAGCCTTAAGGGCGACCTAAGGCCATGTGCACAACCGGTTGTATGGGGAGTGAAGATAATTTAACCACTAGAATTGATTCAGTACATAGGAAAATTGCTTTAATGTCACGGAGATCACAAAAGGCCTTTTCCTCGCGCTTTGCCATGGAAACCACAGGAGATGAAAGGAAAAGGATACCATGGGCCATTTTAAGTCATAGTTCCTTCTTACAGAGAACGGTGTTTTTGCAGCCACGAAAAGCAACTTCACCGCTGAACTTCCACAAAGAAGCTCTAAAAGCCAAGCTCAAAAAATTTCCAGCTATATGTAATCAAATGTTCTATCAAATTCATAATAATAGTCAGTGTCTAAGGAAAGCAAAACTATGCTCACTGCAAACCAGGAAGGATGGGTCTTGCGAGAAGAGACACAGAAGGACTTGAGGATGCTTGAGTTGATTTTTTGCCTCAGACATCCTAGGTGACCTTCATCAAAGCCACTTACGCTAATTAATTCCTAGACAGTGATTGGAGTTCCTCATACGGAAGGTATTTTTTGACAGTATGTGATTATCACCATCTCTATAGACACAGAATAAATGCAACTGGCTGATCTTCCCTTTCCCCAGCCATTGTAATAATTTCTTCTGATTTGTGGTTTAATCCACAGAGGGATCCAGTGAAAGTCAGTAGGCAACAGCTCTGCTTCTCAGAATGGCCCAGAGCTTTAGAACCTTTGCTTTTAAATGACAATGGTTAATTGACACAGAAAAGAGGGACTTACAGTGAAGACTTTTCATCCTTAGCTGTAGATTTGCCTTTATCAGTACTGCGAACAGTGTGTGTAAATAAGCTTAAAGAGCAGCCGAGCTGTGGAACTGGCCCTTTGAACAGGGAAAAGCTCATTGACCTCTCGCTGTGATCTATTTTTGCTGCCTAATAATCATGTGCATCGAATAACTTGTCTTTTACATGAATAACTACTGCTCACTTCTAGTTGCCTGCTAGGCAATTCTGCAACACAGAGGAAGACTCATGCTTTGCTCTGAGCAATAAAGACCTGAAAAGGCAGTGAGCATACAGCTGTGGTGGAATACAGACACGATACAAGGGCATATTCGGCACCTCTGGGAAAGCTGGAGGAAGCTGTGAAGCTAAGGTCACCATACGAGGCTCATAAGGTACATGGTGACTTGGTAAGATGGGAAAGCTGCCAGGGATGAGCACAAATTCCCTGTGGGCTGAGCACTACTGCTATGTCTGCTGCTCCAGGGACCAGTGTACAAGATGCCAGCCCTTGGCACTCACAGTGTGTCGAGGAGGCAGAGGCAGACCCGAACTTTGCGGTACCACCAGACCCATGCAGAGGCAGTGGAAATGCAAGGGAAGAGTGTTGTAATTAGTCCTACTGGGCGATCCTGTGCCTTAAAGAAATGTTAATTTAAATGCCTTTCTAATGGTTTGGGTTCTACGAGCAGAGATTTGGAGACTTTGCAAAGTCCATGTTCAAGCAATAGAATCATAGAATAACCAGCTTGGAAGAGACCCACTGGATCACGGAGTCCAACCATTCCTAACAACCACTAAAGCATGACCCTCAGCACCTCGAACACCTNTGGAGAACTCCCTGGAGCTAAGGACGTGCTTGCAGTGCTCACCTATGTGACATCTTGGCTAGAGACCTTTCTTCTAATCTCATTTCTCCTTTATTCAGAGCTGATATTAAGTGACAGGACTTCTGTTTGTAATCCAGGATGTCCAACTACCAAGACTTTGAAGTTCTGAGTTGAAGTTATTGTCCTATTAATGCTTGGACAGTGAAGCGTGTTTTACAGCGTCTTGGTTCTCCAACAAGTGCATCAACCTTCAGATTTGCTTTCAGATGTCATTTTTCTTTCTTTCTTTCTTTCTTTCTTTCTCTCCTTGTGTTCCAGGGCAATAATTAAGCAGCATTGTTCTGAAAACCAGGAGTAGGAGCGATGTTGGCTGGTTTCAGCGTGCTAGGTCAGTTCCTGTGCTCTCAGACTGTGTGAGATAAGGGTTTGAGGCTTTGATTTCGGCTTGGCAGAGTGGAGATATTTCTAAGGGGAGAGGCTCAGTCAGTGGTGTAGTTGGGCAGGGATGGAGTCTAGGAGAAGGTTCATCACTGAACAGCCTTAAGGGCGACCTAAGGCCATGTGCACAACCGGTTGTATGGGGAGTGAAGATAATTTAACCACTAGAATTGATTCAGTACATAGGAAAATTGCTTTAATGTCATGGAGATCACAAAAGGCCTTTTCCTCGTGCTTTGCCATGGAAACCACAGGAGATGAAAGGAAAAGGATACCATTGGCCATTTTAAGTCATAGTTCCTTCTTACAGAGAACGGTGTTTTTGCAGCCACGAAAAGCAACTTCACCGCTGAACTTCCACAAAGAAGCTCTAAAAGCCAAGCTCAAAAAATTTCCAGCTATATGTAATCAAAGGTTCTATCAAATTCATAATAATAGTCAGTGTCTAAGGAAAGCAAAACTATGCTCACTGCAAACCAGGAAGGATGGGTCTTGCGAGAAGAGACACAGAAGGACTTGAGGATGCTTGAGTTGATTTTTGCCTCAGACTTCCTAGGTGACCTTCATCAAAGCCACTTACCCTAATTAATTCCTAGACAGTGACTGGAGTTCCTCATACGGAAGATATTTTTTGACAGTATGTGATTATCACCATCTCTATAGACAGGGAATAAATGCAACTGGCTGATCTTCCCTTTCCCCAGCCATTGTAATCTCTTCTTCTGATTTCTGGTTTAATCCACAGATGGATCCAGTGAAAGTCAGTAGGCAACAGCTCTGCTTCTCAGAATGGCCCAGAGCTTTAGAACCTTTGCTTTTAAATGACAATGGTTAATTGACACAGAAAAGAGGGACTTACAGTGAAGACTTTTCATCCTTAGCTGTAGATTTGCCTTTATCAGTACTGTGAACAGTGTGTGTAAATAAGCTTAAAGAGGAGCTGTGGAACTGGCCCTCTGAACAGGGAAAAGCTCATTGACCTCTCGCTGTGATCTATTTTTGCTGCCTAATAATCATGTGCATCGAATAACTTGTCTTTTACATGAATAACTACTGCTCACTTCTAGTTGCCTGCTAGGCAATTCTGCAACACAGAGGAAGACTCATGCTTTGCTCTGAGCAATAAAGACCTGAAAAGGCAGCGTTGCTGCACTGAGCATACAGCTGTGGTGGAATACAGACACGATACAAGGGCATATTCGGCACCTCTGGGAAAGCTGGAGGAAGCTGTGAAGCTAAGGTCACCATACGAGGCTCATAAGGTACATGGTGACTTGGTAAGATGGGAAAGCTGCCAGGGATGAGCACACATTCCCTGCAGGCTGAGCACTACTGCGTTGTCTGCTGCTCCAGGGACAAGCGTACAAGATGCCAGCGCTTGGCACTCACAGTGCGTCGAGGAGGCAGAGGCANGCTGTGAAGCTAAGGTCACCATACGAGGCTCATAAGGTACATGGTGACTTGGTAAGATGGGAAAGCTGCCAGGGATGAGCACAAATTCCCTGTGGGCTGAGCACTACTGCTATGTCTGCTGCTCCAGGGACCAGTGTACAAGATGCCAGCCCTTGGCACTCACAGTGTGTCGAGGAGGCAGAGGCAGACCCGAACTTTGCGGTACCACCAGACCCATGCAGAGGCAGTGGAAATGCAAGGGAAGAGTGTTGTAATTAGTCCTACTGGGCGATCCTGTGCCTTAAAGAAATGTTAATTTAAATGCCTTTCTAATGGTTTGGGTTCTACGAGCAGAGATTTGGAGACTTTGCAAAGTCCATGTTCAAACAATAGAATCATAGAATAACCCGGTTGGAAGAGACCCACTGGATCACCGAGTCCAACCATTCCTAACAACCACTAAAGCATGACCCTCAGCACCTCGACCACCCATGCCTTAAACACCTCCAGGGAAGGTGACTCAACCACCTCCCTGGGCAGCCTGAAAATGCTGTTAAGAGATTCTTCTACCATGTGGCCTGGATGACTTGCGGTCTGATTGTGTTTGATCCTGTGGGGAAGGAGAAGAACCATTTTTAAATGTATTTTGGTTTTTTCCTCTTCCTGGAGAGTGATACAGTCTGTGATGTAAAATACAGATCTTAGCTTTAGTCAGTTCATCCATGGAATAGGAGGGATTCTCAAGGGGATGAATTTGAATGGTACAGTACAGTGAGACAGTTGGATGATATTCCAACATCCAACCCTTCCTAATACCTAACCTAAATCATAGAACAACCAGGTGGGAAGAGACCCACTGGATCATCAAGTCCAACC
>WAAB01002085.1:33738-64915 GCA_013389865.1 Piaya cayana
CAGCTCTCTCAGCCGTTCCTCATAAGGAAGGGACTGTTCTCCAGCCCCTTCACCAGCTTTGTTGCTCAGGCCCAAGAAAAAGAAAGTTATCAGGTGGAACATTTTAGACACAATGTCTTCACAACGGTTTTATTGCTTGTTTCAGCAGTGTCCACCACAGAGAAGAACCTCCTCTGAAGAAAGGAGATGAACCAAATACAAAGGAAAAAGAAAATACCCATTTCATTGCATACGTACAGAGTGAGGACAAAATAAATAACACTGGGCGAAAGGCCATGAAACAAGGCAGAGATTCACCTGTGCAGAGCAAGCAGGTCTGTTCTCACTGGCATGAAGAATACATCACAAGCACCTAGGTACACAGGAGTCCACAGTGACAGCCGTTCTCCGTTCACAGCCGGTTCTCATCGCTCTTTGTTGTCCAAGCCTATTTACAGGAGGGCAGAGCAGAGGCGCTTAGAGTCTGAGTGAGAAGAGTCAGTTGGCACCAGGTACTGAACAACAGCTTGAGGTGTTTGAAACAGAGTTCGAAAGATGCACTTCTGCATTCAGAAGTGCCTTTTCAAATTTAATTTATCGTCATCAAAGTATCAAAAATGTGTTTTTTTATTTTTTTGTAAATGTACTATTCATATTTCCTCTATGTACAAATTTACAATATCCACAAAACTGGGGTATAAAACAACAGAGCTCTGCTGATGTCAATTTGCACCTCCTAAAGGCCTGGCCCTCAAAATCCAAATTCTAGTATTATTTCCCTTACAGACCTGTTATGTAGTTTCCAGGCCCGGTATTTGTCTTTTTCCCTGTGATTTCAAGACATGCTAGAAATAACCAGGGTTTCAAACCCAGGGCTCTTCACTGTATAACGCAACATCAGGCAAGCAAACCAGGAGTTTAGGACTTTCAGACAGCAACAGGTGGAAGAGATAGTCCATGGGCCCAGGAAACTCTTAATTACTAAAAGCCGTAATTTACAATTGTACCAGCTTCCAGGGGAAATAACAAGATCAATCATTGTAACTATACCTCACCAGACTGGTATGTAAATACTGGGTTTATAGATGTGGTGAAAGGTTGACTGATTGGAAGAAAATGGGTTGAAACCCATGCTGTTCGGGAGTTTGGAATGTTGGACTCCATTCTTGGACTTAATTCTTTTCCCTATTATAGCAGTTTAGTTCCAGAATGATACCAGCAGAGCCATTCCAGATTGATATGAGGCCAAGAGCTTGGCCTCCTGCTCTTTGAGGGTCATCTACAATCAGGAAGCATCGTGGTCTTTGCCACCAAGAGCATCAGCGTGTGGAAAGTGCAAAGTTGCATTGCGAGTCAAGGAGCTCAGGACCGCAGTCCTTATCTCCAGGAGTTTGTCACATTCATTGGTGCAGAGATGCCTCGGGAGGAAGCACAGGGCTGTGTCTGAGCTGTGCCAACAGCCCAGTTAAAATCCTTTCTCGAACTAAATGTCCTACCTGAAAGCAGACAAGCTAGGACGCAGTGGGGAGAAACCATGTTTACATAGGCTTTGGTGTTAAAACTAGAGTCATCTTCTAAAGAAGAAATATTGTTTCTCAATCTCCTTGCTTCTCATACCACATGGATTTCCATAGGCTATTTATCAAATCAAATTGAACCTTTGCGGACGGAATAAAATAAGCTTCGCAAAGACACATATTGGCTTTTCAAAGTTTGAGAGATTCCCTTTTAGTGTAAAAACGTTTCATATATCTTGCAGAAACCCACTGGGTTTTGCCTTGTTTAAACACTGCGGTGAAGGTGGAAGGAACGGAGACGAAGTAATCCCACCAAACCCCTTTTAATCCCTTCCATGGATCTGAGCGATATTCACTCCTGAGCTTTCTTTGGAGTTTCGCTTTGCTTTTTAAAAGCCACTGGCAATCTTCTGTTAATCAGCAGGTACGACTCCCTCTGAAAATCCTTCCATTAGATCGGAGCAGAGATTTGGTTTTAATCCCTCTGCTCACAGAGCCCTGTGATACAGACATCGCTGCCTCATTGCTTCTGAGCTAAATGGGCACCAAGTGGGATACTAAAAAAGAAGTAAATCTGCTCCATAGTTGACATACAAAATATTTGTTCTCCGGTAACAACTTCCTTGAGAAAAATACAACCGTTTCCAAGACAAAAAAAATTTAAAAAGCAAAATAAAATAAACCAGATATTATGCCTCCTGGGCTTTTTTTTGGATCCCTTTTTCATTCCAGAAATACAGTAACGATGCCGCTGCATATATACCTCTGATTTTAAAAGCTGGTTTCAAGTTAATTCCTAAAATTCTACAAGAGCCTAGAATTTCTTTACTGCTCTTTTTTTAAACCCTAAACATGGTCACAGTCTCTTGTTGCTTATTAGAGGGCCACAGAACAACAAAGGTCCCAGCTAAATATAAATATCTACAGTCTGATGTTAGCATTGAGCCTAGTACCTCTAGACCTTGAGAAAATAAATAATTATTAATAATTGTTTAATAGTTTTATCACTGAAATAGTGTAACTAATTAACATGATGGGTTTGATGTTGCTCTGGTATAAAAAGGGAGCAAACAGTTCCAGGCTGAAGATAGAGGAATTATTCGAAAGGCAAATTTCAGTTTGCTGCTGCTGTAATTCAGGAGTCACTGAAGTGAAATGATGGGTGCAAGTGGGATCACAATCTGGCCTGACTTCTGTAGAGTTTTTGAGTCTCAAGTAATGATCCTCAAAGGTATTTAAAAGCCTAACACATCCAGACATGGCTCTTAATCTTATTTTGCAGAAAATTTATGCAGTTGCCTTCACTGGAATCATTCCTGTCTTCCATCAGAATTAAGGGGGCCAGACTGATGCTTTCATAGCATCAAAGAATCACAGAATATCTTGGCTTGGAAGGGACCTCAAAGATCACCCAGTTCCAATCCCCCTGCCATGGGCAGGGACACCCTCCGCTGCATTAAGTTGCTTAAAGCCCGATCCCACCTGGCCTTGAATATCTCTAGGAGTGGGATATCCATGACTTCTCTGGACAACGTGTGCCACTGCTTCATCACCCTTACAGTAAAAGAAATACTTCCTAGTACCCAACCTAAATCATAGAAGCATAGAATCATAGAACAATCAGGTTGGAAGAGACCCACTGGATCATCGAGTTCAACCGTTCCTATCAAACACTAAACCATGTCCCTCAGCACCTTGTCCACCCATCCCTTAAACCCCTCCAGGGAAGGTGAATCAACCACCTCCCTGGGCAGCCTGTTCCAGTGCCCAATGACCCTTTCTGTGAAAATTTTTTTCCTAACATCCAGGCTATATCTCCCCTTGTGGAGCTTGAGGCCATTCCCTCTTGTCCTGTCCCCTGTCACTTGGGAGAGGAGCCCAGCTCCCTCCTCTCTACAACCTCCTTTCAGGTAGTTGTAGAGAGCAATGAGGTCTCCCCTCAGCCTCCTCTTCTCCAGGCTAAACACCCCCAGCTCTCTCAGCCGTTCCTCATAAGGAATCTTCCATCTTTCAGCTTAAACCCATTCCTCCTTATCCTATCCCTGATAAAGAGCAACAGCAGCAGCCCCGAGCACTGCATCACATATTCTGCACGGGTTCAGGACAACACAGTTCATGCTGTCATTTGGGACGGCAGTGAAGTCCTTGAACTCCTTTTTACTGATGAAAAACAGAGTAGAAGAGGCCAAGAATTGGGGCCAAATTCCTGCACTTAAGCCGCTTAAATGAGGGTCTGATCCAAATGTCATCATTCACTTGATGGCTCACGTCCCTGGAGTGAAAAGCTCCGATTTTGCCACTGACTCTTCAGTTCTGAAATACGAGGCCAACACAGCTGGGTTGGCAGCTCCGCACAGCCCGCATCACGCATATCGCCATGCCTGTCACAGCAGGTATATTCAGCACATTGATTTAATCTCTCAAAGACCCTTGACAGCACAATGATGATGTCGATTGGATGTTCAGTGCTGCCTAGGGGCACTGTTCCCGGCATGTTAATGTAATCAATGTTTTCTGAAGAAGCTCCTCAGCTTAAGCCCTGTCTTCAGGCTCCTGTGCGGGATAACCTGGTGGCGCAGCTTAAGGGCTACAGAAAGCCCTGTGGCATGGTAATTAACCAGCCAAATTTTAACCCTGCCAGGCCTCCAGAAAGCAATCCTGCTGCCTTTTGTGTGTGGTTGATGCCGGTACAGGTAAGAAAAGGGCTGAAATGGAAGTGAAGCTGTAAATACAAAGCAGAAGGTCCTCCTGCAAATGGAGTTAAGGCTCAGGGAGAGGGAAAGGAAGGTGAAGAACAATAGAATGAAAATTAAAGTGTCTCACTGCTCATGGCTCGCAGACATAGACTGTCTACTCCAGCAAGGCTGCCTAAAATAGATGGGAAAGGTTCTCACCTTCACAGTGGAGGTTGCTGGTAATGGTGCATCACCTACGCTCAACAGCTCTGTGCTCAATCTTCTCCTCTGCTTGTCTGGGGCCTGGGATTGAAGTTCACGCTTCAGGCACCTCAGTGGGCACATTGACATGGTTGGGCAGTGCTCCTCTGCAGTCCAGCAATTTTGCTGGGCATAGATAGCTACCGTGACGGATGAAGATGGTGAATAGCTTTGCAGCTTATTGAATCAAATCTTTATCAGGCTGATGTTGCTTCCAAATTCTGAACAAGTGAGAAGAAGCATTTTAGGCCAAGTGAAACAACTTGGAAGCTGAGAGCTTGTCCTTGCTCCGTCTTGGCAGGAGAATATACTGGTGGAACTGTTCTGTTTTCCTCTGTATGGGTCTAAACCCAGGCTTGAAAGAACTCATCAGCACCAGCACCAAACAAAAAGAGAATCCTTGCTTCTGAGGACCTCAAGAGGGTTTCAATGGGGATCTTGTTCCCGGGGTGTCAGGGCGCATGGGCTTTAGTGCAAAAAATACAGGGACATTTTAAGCATCCTCTTGGTTTCTCTGGACTTTAGGAATTAAGAGAGCTGCTAAGAGAATATTTCGGCACATCACTGTTGGATTCTAGCTGCTAATGATATAGTTTCAATGTGACCTAGCTGTAAAAAAGATGTTTTGCACCTGGCTAGCCTGGGGCCACGTCAGGACTTTAATTCTAGGACCCTGGATCTAATGACTATCTCCACAAATATCAACCTGTCCTCTTAGGTTTTGCAGGCTGGGTAGCCATGGTTACACGGTGACAGCATCTGAGCTAGCTCACTGGGAAGTCATAAGTGTATGTCTACCCTCCAGGGCAGTTGTATCAGAGTATCTCGTGACCCTTACTAATCAGTCCTCTATGCTGGTCTCGCTCCCACATGTGGAGACTCTGGAAGCATCGAGCTCAGTTGATAACAGGTATAGTTCGGGGGAGGGTGCAGCATGGATAACCACCCTCCCATAACTGAAAAAGGAATTGGTTGTCCAGATCTGCAACTGTCCTCCTGGCTCAGTGTGGTTTGCTCGTGGTGAATCATGAATTCTTAAAGCAAGCAAAAAAACGCCAATCCCAAATGCACCAAGTTAAAAATGCTTCCCTTCAATGAACTATACTCCATTCTGAAGAAAAAGAAGTCCAAGTGCTGTTAGTACCTGCTCACTGAGATCTCTGAAAGAGAAGCCCACCTTCCTTTCCATGCACATGAACTGGTGACCCAGATTCTCCCTCGTGAGGACAGAGCTCTCACAAGTTATGACGACACAGCCCGATTACTAAGCGTATACCTGAGCTGGGAAGGGATTTCCCACGTCTGCTTTAAAACCGATGCAATCCCATTTGATGCAGTTGGGTGGGATACAGACATGAGCACCCACATCCTTGTGTTTCCTATCTTCTGAGTGATTTTGGGATTGGGGGGGGTTGTCTCAAATGCAGTACCAGGGGTGTGTGAGCTGCACGTGATGCCCTGCAAGCTGCCAGCTTGACATGACTGAGTAGGACTTGGTTTCACCCCTCTCTTTTGCCCTTTCACCAAGAAAATAAAACAACTATAGCCTTGGTTTTAATGGGATCCATGTGCACTCTTCAAATTCCCTATATGGAAAACATCGGGCCTGTAGAAAAGAGGTATAAAACACATGCATGTCTTAAAGATCTAACAATGCCTTCATCACAGGATGAAAGTTCCCTGTAAAAGCTGAAGAAGAAATTAATTTAATAGCTCCTTCACTCCTTCCTGAATCCTAGAGTGCCGGTTCTGTGCTGAGGCAACCTTGTTCTGATGAAAGCACTTCTGCTTGCTGCTGTGACGCTAATTTTTTCATCTGGAGACTGGCTCCTTACGGTGGGTCTGATTCAATTAAGGATTACAGGGTTCTACATCTCCCTTTCCTGGCAGTGTTTGCTAAGCAAGTGCAAACGTATTACCGACCAATTGTTTTCTCCTCATCCCTAACGATCCTGGGTGTGTTAATGCCCCAAGATCTATGGCTGAACTTAGAAAGAATTACAAACACGGTCATGCTCCACTTTTGGCATCTGTACCTGGTTTTTATACATGCAAATCGAGCTTTCTGTTCATTGAAAACAATCAAACAAAACACGATGTCACGGACATAGAGCGGAGAAGGGCATTCGCTCTGTTCCTTCTCAGCGACCTGCTTTTCCAGCTGGCACCCAAGGGTGCTTGGAAAGCTTTAGCTTACAAGGACGGTGGGTAATTAGCAGAGCACAGTGCAGCACTGGGACATCCTCCGAGGGCTTTCCTGGTGTTGCAGCTTTGTCTTCACACATGCAAAATGAAGAGGCAGGGGCTGCGCGCTGGCCTCTCCCCCTCCTGCTCACGTTCCTCCTGTTCCTTCCCCTCATGTCCCCGACTCTGTCTTCTGTGCCTTATCAACATCTCTTATCAACAGGTCTTTTGGCACATTCATATGTTTGGCATTTTATTTCCTGCTGCTTGCCTCCCTCTCTCCTTTACTGGCTCATTTTTGAAAAAAAAGTGCAATTTATGTGTTTCAGAGATGCCGGTTCTGGTAAAGCCACCGAGGATTCAGGTTCTCCCCTCCCTTGCCCCCCATACTTCATTGTTTATGACACATCAGGATCTGCCCGGCTCTCCTCAGGTGACTGAGACCTTTACTCAGAGTTATCAACCCCTGAGAGCTTGAAACTTAAGAGCGGAAGGTCTGAAAAGAGGGAGAGGAAAAATATTTCTCTGCCTCTTGGCTAGTCTGGTCTTGCTCTGGATGCCAGTGGCTTTTCCAGTTTTGTGTCCTGTGTTGGCTCATGTGAAGCATGTCATTTCACAAGGGTTTGTCATCGCATCGTTGATTCCTGGGGATCCTCCTTCCGTCTCTCGGTTTCTCTCTTGGATGCTCAGTGCTCCGAGCGTGACTCCCCATCACACCAGAGAGAATTCAGCCTGGAAGCCAGAGCATCGGCGTGTCTTTGGCGAGCACTNGACCCTTACTAATCAGTCCTCTATGCTGGTCTCGCTCCCACATGTGGAGACTCTGGAAGCATCGAGCTCAGTTGATAACAGGTATAGATCGGGGGAGGGTGCAGCATGGATAACCACCCTCCCATAACTGAAAAAGGAATTGGTTGTCCAGATCTGCAACTATCCTCCTGGCTCAGTGTGGTTTGGTGGTGGTGAATGATGGATGCTTAAAGCAAGCAAAAAAAAACCCCCAAATGCACCAAGTTAAAAATGCTTCCCTTCAATGAACTATACTCCATTCTGAAGAAAAAGAAGTCCAAGTGCTGTTTGAGCTCATTCAGATCTCTGAAAGAGAAGCCCACCTTCCTTTCCATGCACATGAACTGGTGACCCAGATTCTCCCTCGTGAGGACAGAGCTCTCACAAGTTATGACGACACAGCCCGATTACTAAGCGTATACCTGAGCTGGGAAGGGATTTCCCACGTCTGCTTTAAAACCGATGCAATCCCATTTGATGCAGTTGGGTGGGATACAGACATGAGCACCCACATCCTTGTGTTTCCTATCTTCTGAGTGATTTTGGGATTGGGGGGGGTTGTCTCAAATGCAGTACCAGGGGTGTGTGAGCTGCACGTGATGCCCTGCAAGCTGCCAGCTTGACATGACTGAGTAGGACTTGGTTTCACCCCTCTCTTTTGCCCTTTCACCAAGAAAATAAAACAACTATAGCCTTGGTTTTAATGGGATCCATGTGCACTCTTCAAATTCCCTATATGGAAAACATCAGGCCTGTAGAAAAGAGGTATAAAACACATGCATGTCTTAAAGATCTAACAATGCCTTCATCACAGGATGAAAGTTCCCTGTAAAAGCTGAAGAAGAAATTAATTTAATAGCTCCTTCACTCCTTCCTGAATCCTAGAGGGCCAGTTCTGTGCTGAGGCAACCTTGTTCTGATGAAAGCACTTCTGCTTGCTGCTGTGACGCTAATTTTTTCATCTGGAGACTGGCTCCTTACGGTGGGTCTGATTCAATTAAGGATTACAGGGTTCTACATCTCCCTTTCCTGGCAGTGTTTGCTAAGCAAGTGCAAACGTATTACCGACCAATTGTTTTCTCCTCATCCCTAACGATCTTGGGTGTGTTAATGCCCCAAGATCTATGGTTGAACTTAGAAAGAATTACAAACACGGTCATGCTCCACTTTTGGCATCTGTACCTGGTTTTTATACATGCAAATCGAGCTTTCTGTTCATTGAAAACAATCAAACAAAACACGATGTCACGGACATAGAGCGGAGAAGGGCGTTCGCTCTGTTCCTTCTCAGCGACCTGCTTTTCCAGCTGGCACCCAAGGGTGCTTGGAAAGCTTTAGCTTACAAGGACGGTGGGTAATTAGCAGAGCACAGTGCAGCACTGGGACATCCTCCGAGGGCTTTCCTGGTGTTGCAGCTTTGTCTTCACACGTGCAAAATGAAGAGGCAGGGGCTGCACGCTGGCCTCTCCCCTTCCTGCTCATGTTCCTCCTGTTCCTTCCCCTCGTGTCCCTGACTCTGTCTTCTGTGCCTTATCAACATCTCTTATCAACAGGTCTTTTTGGCACATTCATACGTTTGGCATTTTATTTCCTGCTGCTTGCCTCCCTCTCTCCTTTACTGGCTCATTTTTGAAAAAAAGTGCAATTTATGTGTTTCAGAGATGCCGGTTCTGGTAAAGCCACCGAGGATTCAGGCTCTCCCCTCCCTTGCCCCCCATACTTCATTGTTTATGACACATCAGGATCTGCCCGGCTCTCCTCAGGTGACTGAGACCTTTACTCAGAGTTATCAACCCCTGAGAGCTTGAAACTTAAGAGCGGAAGGTCTGAAAAGAGGGAGAGGAAAAATATTTCTCTGCCTCTTGGCTAGTCTGGTCTTGCTCTGGATGCCAGTGGCTTTTCCAGTTTTGTGTCCTGTGTTGGCTCATGTGAAGCATGTCATTTCACAAGGGTTTGTCATCGCATCGTTGATTCCTGGGGATCCTCCTTCCGTCTCTCGGTTTCTCTCTTGGATGCTCAGTGCTCCGAGCGTGACTCCCCATCACACCAGAGAGAATTCAGCCTGGAAGCCAGAGCATCGGCGTGTCTTTGGCGAGCACTTGGTCAGCATGGAGATCTGGGTGCTGAAGTTTGTGCCATTGCTGCCTAAGGAAGGGTGGTGATACTTCATGTCTGAGCCCAGGAACCGCTCCAGATGCCACCTCCGCCACTTTCGCTTGAGTTCAGCTTGGACCTGGGTGGCGAAAACACAAGCAAATCAGCGGAGCGGAGCATTTTCCATTGCTCTGACTTGTTTGTGCAAGTAGCAATGAGCGATCCCCCTGTTACAGGACCAAGAATTATTTTAAGAAGGTCATTAAACTCAAGACAGTCAGGATTTTTAGCCACACAGAAGGGAGGACACACTCCAGACAGTGAACTACTAGCGCAGAAATCCCTGAGCTTCAGCAAGAAAGGCGAGCACAGGGAACCACTTATCTGATTCAGCGAAGGTGCCAGATTGTTTAACTTTAGTGGCAACACATTCCAGGCTCTGTAAGTATAACTAAGATTTTTTCATTTTACTGCCTCATTTTCTCCCAAAACCAAATTAATTAACCATAGCTTGTATATAAAACTGCCAATACAGCTGTGCTTTTTTTGATAGAAGCTACTGATACCTGCTCAGGGAGTTTACACACATTATCTAATTTAAACTGTCCAGATTGAAATCCTGAACAAATCTGACCGCCATCCCTGTCCGCTCCTGCAGCCTTCCAGTACGGATCAGGTAAAACAGCTGTGCCTGAGGGTTTCTGGGTTCAGCAAACACAGAAATAGCACAGCACCAGGATGCAAACTGTGGGACTGGAAATGTGGGAGAGGCAAGATCGATGAGCGTAAGGTAGAAGCATGTTTACCTGGCACTGGTCTGTGCCTAACACGTCATGTCAATGCCTACATCAATTTGGATCATTAATAAATTTGAGTATTTCTGTCCTGCTCCGTGCAAGCTCACTGGCAAAGGTCTCTGCTGGAGATGGGCTCTGTGCTCTGCACGCCGCTGTGTGATGTACACATGGCATCGGCATGGCTGAAAGCAGCATCAGAGCTGTAAGAGAGTGAATTACGATTCTGGACAATCTTCCTCTCCCCAGGAAGCTGGAACACAAACCCAGATCACAGCTGCCTCTTTCTTGTTTGTGCTCGGTTTATTGAAAGTGCTCCAGCCGACGGCAGCTCCAAGTTTTTAGCTGCTCGCACCTACTTGGTAGCCTTCGCAGTACAGGTTTAATCAGTCTCTGCTGAATTTCTTACAGGCAGATGAAGCACGGTACAAAAATATCACTGCACTAATGAGCCTCTGTCTTGGCAGTGGGCACTCAGCATGAGGAGGGCTTAGAAAATGGGCTTTATCCTTCCCTGTTGAAGGTGGTCCCTTCAGATCAGGGATTGTGTGAGATCATATGGGAGTTCTGCTGATCAAGTGACAGGACAAGAGGATAAGCTCAGCAGCAGAAATATTACAGTCTTCACAGAAGTCCTAATATATAGACAGGACACTTCTCAATTCCCTCTCCACAAGCCTTGGCGGCAAACATTAACCAGAAATCACTGTTGATCTTACCTCCCCATTGAGAAAACAGTACAGAACAGCCACCACGAATCCCTAGGGAAAAGAAGAGAACAAGCTTTTAGCACCTGATAAGGTGTTGGTCTGTTTTCCCAAGTAACAAGTGACAGGACAAGAGGAAATGACCTCAAGTTGCTCCAGGGGAGGTTTAGATTGGATATTAGGAAATATTACTGAATATATTCACTGAATGGGTTTTCAATCATTGGAACAGGCTGCCCAGGGCAGTGGATTCACTGTTATTGGAGGTATTTCAAAGATGTGTAGATGTGGCGCTTTGGGACACGGTTTAGTGGGAGCCTTGGCGGGAGGATTCGATGATCCTCAAAAGCTAAATGGTTTTGTGATTCTGTGATATTCCCCTAGATCACAATCCACTCACTGCAGCCCTGGAGAAAGGGTTCACAGCTAGGAAACTGCTAAAGTTCCCCTTAGGAACCACTTGCCAGGCTTGCCACGCTTTTCCCTGCCAGCAGATCCGGTGACGGAGAGGTGGCCCAAAGGGTGGCTTACCTGGAATGACCCGACCACAAGCTCAAAGACCAGCTTAACTTCTGCTTTGAAATTGTCGGGGAAGAACGCAAACATGATGTAGTGAATGCCAAAGAGAGGGATCAGCAGCAAGGTGGACTTGGCCAGCCTCCTGTTGGAAAGACAAACACGAGCCATAATGAGAGAGGGAAGAGGAGCTAAAGGGTAAGCTGATGAGAAATCCTGCAGCTGAGCCCCGTGCAACCCTGAAACTCCAATTTGCTGCAGTATATATTTGCTGATTACTTGGATCATGATGTGCAGCCGCTATAATGAATATTAAGCAACTTTGTTTGCCCTTAGGAGATGTGGTATGGGCCACTTTACCCTGAGGTCCTGGGAACATCCAGCCTTTCAGCAGCCGCCTTGAGCGAGGCAGCACCAGGAGGCTGCCCTCATCCAGAGGGAAGATGTGTCTGGGACACAGGTAAAGGGAGGGAGTTGAGATAGCTTCTCGCAGCCTGACCTCCCCAGAATGCCTCTGATGACCTGGGCTGGGATGTATCGATGCAATCCTGACCCTTGGCCTGACATGGTCAGTTCATGCTAACTAAGGAACTTGCTGGGATCACTTCTACAACCTTGCTTTCCTCCCTGTTAACACCTTTCATATAAATATACAGGTGCCTTCACCCGAGGGAGGGTGATCAACGCTAGATTATTTCTCCTTGGCCTGAACACTGCAGATGGCTGGTGATTTCAGAGGTGGTGACAGCATAAAATGTTACATCTTTATTCCCAGGAACTTCAGGGAAGGTATTTCTTTCTCCCTTTTCTCTTCTTCTTCTCCCACTAGAGATCCTTTTTTCATCTCTACAAGTTAAATCATCGTCTAGTGCTGTCTTTGTTTGCTTGGGAGTTCTGAAAATTACAGCTTCTGGGAGAGAAATGGTATGTTTAGCTCAGAATAATGACAGGCTATCGCACAATGAATGTCTCCAAAGGAGGGAGAGGAACAGTATTAGTGCTTAATGGCATCAGGCTGTGTAATCAGAGGTCCAATTAGGAAGAGATGATAACTTATTAAACCTAATCATTATTAAAATATAGCTGACAGAAATAAAATTAAATCAAGGACTTAAGGATGCTTATGGGGGTTTCGGCTTCTGTGTTCCCCTCTCCCAGAGGCTTCTGAAGGCATTGAAGCTAAAGCTGTGATGATGGAAACATTCATCTGCAAACCCTTCACCTTCAAAGTCCCATCAGACTCAGTTCCCCCCAGACCATCTTAATTTATTTGCCATCTG
This sequence comes from Piaya cayana, assembly GCA_013389865.1. NCBI lineage: Eukaryota > Metazoa > Chordata > Aves > Cuculiformes > Coccyzidae > Piaya > Piaya cayana. The sequence continues at coordinate 46,535 of WAAB01002085.1, forward strand.
CCTAAGTCCACTGGGAAAGCTGATGTGCCAGCTTTATGCAGATGTTGCTCGTCACTCTGTCTCACCCCAGACCCTTCCAGCTTTCCCTGGGCCTTGCCAAAATACGGCTTGACTATAAAGCTGTGGTTGGAGGTTGTGGCTCCCCAGGGAATACCTGGCAGCTGAAAAGCAGCTGGCTGCAATTCATTCTAAGCAAAATGACCGCCTGCAGGAAGCCGAGGAACTTTTCAGGAATTTGCCTTTACTACCATATCCCCTACTAGTGGCCATATCCCTGCTTACAGTGAGCATTTCCAAATTCTGAGTCCTTTTGGATGTCTTGCTCTAGCAGAAGACTGTCAGTGTCATCAGTGATGATCAGGGTACCATGTTCCTCTCTGGTCAGTGTGACCCACACTAGTATGATCTAGCCTGGATTCCCCCATCTCTCGATACATAAGAAAATAACCCATTTGTTTTCAAGCAGATCACAGTTCAGTGAATATTAATACTGGCTTTGCAGAAATCTCTCCTTTCTACTCAATCTTTCAGGAACAAGTCAACCTAGAGGAGATCGATGCGATGCTCCCATAATGTACTATATTCATAGAGAGGCAGTTGCAACCTCTAGTGGATTAGAAATTTTTACCATCATTGCAGACAACATCAGAGCCTCCTTGATAGTATTTTTCCCTCCTGGCTGGTCTGTGGCAATGGACAGGGCATAAATAGCAGTTTCCTAGGAGCCCCCTCCTAAGGGGTGTCACAATGGGTGGACGAGGTGCTGAGGGGTATGATTTAGTGTTTGATAGGAATGGTTGGACTCCACGATCTGGTGGGTCTCTTCCAACCTGGTTGTTCTGTGATTCTATGATCTCAAACCAGTTTCTTGCTCCTAAGCACTGAGTTTCCCCAGAATACTGAGAGATGTGTTTGACCTGCCCAGGGCACTGGGGCACCTCTGGGGCACCATCCATAGAGGTGTTAAAAAAACTTGTAGAGATGGCACTTCAGGACATGTTTTAGTAGACATGGGGGTGTTGGTTGGGCTGGATGACCTTAGAGCTCTTTTCCATCCTTAATGATTCTATGATCTCAGTTTGTTGTCAAATCAAGTATCCTATGGTCTAGCCCAGTGATATTTCAAAACTCCCCCCACTAAACCATGAGGAAAACCATCTTCTCCAGTCATCACGTAATTTCTCCCAGAAAGCTAAAGCCTGCCTGTGGTGGAGGCAGAACTGCTTGGGAGATTGTCCAAAGCTCTTTAAAGCTCTCTGCTGGAAGCCGTGGGTTCTCAAAAAAACTCATTATTTCAAATCCCAGCGCAAGGTGCACTTGCTAGACTTACTTTCTCTGACAGATATACAAGGCAAAAGGTAATGTAAGGAAAACACACCTCTACTAGCCTGCACTGAACCTACTCCTCTCCTTGGGAGCGGGTAAGAGTGAACCAACATTTCAGTCATGCCCCTTGAGTGCATAATGGAAAAGTTACCCAGATAATATTCATCGATGAACACGCACAGAACAGAAAGAGATGAATTTTACTTAAGATTTTGGTTGCAGAAAATTTCTATTTGCCTGAAATATTACTGTCCCATTGCTGCACATCTCCCTCTCTCTTTATTTCCAGAAATATGTTTTGGGAGCCTTGTTTGCACAGCTTCCGATTCATAAAAGCCCAGTTCACTTTCTGCAGCGCTAATGAGTGCATCAGCAGAGCACCTGAACTTCCAGCCTGCAGCTAAACTAAAACCGGTTGGAATTGAACAACACTGTCAACATGCCAACATGTTGGGGTTTTTTTTTATAAAATAAACAATATAAAGTAAGCAAGAGAAGGAGGGAGAAATGCAAATGAGAGATCTCCAGCATTGTTAGTTTAAAACACACTGATTTCAGGTTTGGCAGGAGGAATCCAGACATACTAGCAGCAGGTTTTTTGCTAAAATGTCTTGGGTCCTGCAGGCCAAACTGCTGAAGGCAGCAGCATTTCTGGTGGTAAGAGAATGAAACGTGAAAGAATCTGGGAACCTAAAATTGCAGATCACATGCCTAATGGCTTTGTAAAAGGGTCTGGGTTTGGAGCCCAGGTGTCTCTACAGCTGTCTAGACATCAAATCTTAGGGCCATACTGAGAGCTCCCCTTGGTGAGATCCAGCCTTCAGACTGGGACATTTAATACTCATCTCCATATGACAGTGTGGTGTCTCATGTCCCACTGCAGTCATTACCGTTAACAAAGAATTCCAGATGCCCTGTAGAAATCTGGCTCATGGCCAGCTGCCACTGTGTAAGGGTAGAAGCCTCCCTAGGGTCCTTGGTCCTATATGTAACTCAAATGTCCTAAAGCATCTCATNACGGGTCCTTGGTCCTATACGGCATGTCCAGGCAAGTATCTCAAATGTCCTAAAGCATCTCATATGGCTTGGACATCTATACATGAGCAACTGATTCACGTCATAATGGAACCGAGATTTTTTTTTCCCAGGTGGAGGAGGAAGGTGAGGAACTGAAGACGTGAAGATCATTTGTAGTTCAGCAATGCCTCCTGTTTGGCAGGCCGGCGTGGGGAAGTCTACGTTACTTACTGCCCTGACATGCTACATCTGTTTACGAGGCAAAGCCAGCTCTCCTGGCAGCTTCCACTTCATCGGAAAATGCAAAGTAAAAAGCCCTGAACCCAAACTCAGCGTGACCCCAGAGGTAATCTGGGCATGACCCTTCCCCATGCACGTTGGCAGCACTTCTACTGAGACGAACGGGAGCCAAGTGCTCCAGCCTGCTGCTTAGTGCTAGAACATAATTCAATATGCTGATTTAATCTATGTACCTGGCCAAAGCTGTTGCAACCCCGTGGGTACGAAGATACAATGAACAATTGGAAACACATAAAGGGAGGTGACAGAAAGCACGGGCGCTGCTAACGTTGTGTTATGATGACAGAAAAAAAAAGAGGTAACTGGCTCTGGCTGCTGCAGGGAGAAGGTAAGGTCAAATAATGGAATTTCCTTTCATAAATCTGAGAATCTCTTGAGGTCGATGAAATGCATAATTTACTATCGCCAGAGATAAAGATTCAGTGTCGTGGCTAGCTGCTATTTAAGAACCATATTGATATAATCTTCCGTCTGAAGAAGAATTGAGCTCAGATTCTTCAGGGTACAACAGCGCACAGCTCCCTCCAAAGACAAAGATTTATGAGCAGTGACCATGTAGACACTGGACTTTTTTCTTTTCAGTTCATTTCTAGGAAACATTCCATAAATACGCAGGATAGATGACATTCTGAGCCAGGACAGTGGCAAGGGTGAAAAATAAGCTGGTCCGAACTTTTATTTTATTTGCATCGAAGCCAGAATAAATCCATGCAGGAAAGACAGATTTCTCACACTCTTAAAATACAGCAACTAAGACCAGTCTCAGTCACTGAGACAGCTGCTTGTCTCACTTGCATGTTGTTCATTATAATAAGGCCCATTTAGGTCAATCTTCTACCACTGGAATGAATGCATTGTGACAAGCAAAAATTCTGAGAAAGTGCTGCTTCTTCACAGTGAAAAGAAATACACTGAATTAATCTAACATAGTTTAGGGGTCTTCTTTAGGATGAGGAGAATTTGGTGTAGATTCTACTGAACTTACTAATTTTATAGATCCCTGCTTCTTTCAAAAAGGGAGCTGAGGGTCACTAGTTCAGAAACAAAAGCCTTTCGTAGAATCATAGAATCACCAGGTTGGAAATGATCCACCGGATCATCGAGTCCAACCATTCCCACCAATCTCTAAACCATGTCCCTCAGCACCTCATCCACCCGCACTTTAAACACCTCCAGGGAAGGTGACTCAACCACCTCCCTGGGCAGCCTGTTCCATTGCCTTTATACTGTGGACAGCTGCTCTTGGCTCTCTGTAAGGGTCTCTCCACCTCTAGAATCCAAGAAATACTGAATATTATAAAGAAAAACCTTATTTTGCTTCATGATCATTTCTATCACTTTCTTCTTACTTCTTCATCATTAAGCCCAGGAGAAAGCTTTCTTGCCTCTCGATTCAAATTGACATGGAACACAACTAGTCATGTTAGAAAAGGCCCCACTTCCCGATTTCTGGTCAGCTTTCATTAATTAACAAATACTTGATTCCAGTCGGTGCAGACAGATGTGATACCGAACCAACAGCCAAAGACGTTTCCCCCAAGCCATGTAATACAGTTAGAGAAGTCTAGGACTTACGAATATTGGCTGGTTTCATTGTGTCCTACGTCTGGGGAATGCAGCTTCTGGACTAAGATACGGATGATGCAAATGAAGAGAATAAAGTTCACCTGTTGGGATGGGCAGAAGAGAAACAGAGAGAGAAGTAAAAAAAAAAAATTAGTATTTTTGTCCAGTGAAAAGAGACAATCACTACAGGGGAGCTCCTTTCACTGCATTATTTTTTGCCATGGAACAAGCTGGTGTTAAAAAGCCATGAGCAGAGAACCCCCCTCTGGGAGCACACAGTAAAGTGACACAGGATGGCAGGCATCTTGGGCCTGACATCAGTCTGCTTGGGACTTTGTGTCATACATCCCAAGTATGATGATGTCAAACCCATAGAGCACAGCTACGCACGACGTCCTGCTGCGCGGGGCAGTGCCGACGACAGGGTGGGAAAGGAGCCTTGGGATTTAGCGGAGCGGCGGAAGTCAAAGCCCTCGGGAGACGGTGGCTTGGGACTGCCTGCTGAGCATGTCAAGGACCGAGGCAGAGAGCCAAGGGAAACAAAACAAAACACAAAGCAGCACCCATTTCAGCTTGCCTCTACTCAACTATGGGGCATGTCTTCTCCAGAGAGAAGCTGGAGACCTTTTTTAGCAAGGGAGAGATCCCAGTGACACAGCAGAAAACATTCTTTCCTACAATGTTAGACCAGAGGAGTCTAGCTAACACCTAAATATTAGTGCTCTTCACTCAAAAACCCTCAAGGTGCTCCACCAACATACTCAGGCAACGTTAACCTTATTTAATAGCAAAAGCTTGGAGCTAGGAATGACAGTTTCCTAATGGCACATAGTAGATGGCATGAATTGAATGCAAATCTACTTGGTTTTAAGGTCTTATCCATTGAATCACATTGTCATTAACGCAACACGCACAATGCAAAAGTCATAACAGATTTCTGTAGACTTAGTTTAGTTTTCTTTTGGCACACAACCTCTTTCTTAGTCCTTTCATGGTTAGAAAACGCAGAAATGATTCTGATATTTAGAGACTTAAAGGAAAGGACTGTATTATCCAGCCAATATAATTACGTGCAAAACCAGATTGTAAAATTTCCTCTGGAAATCCCTACATTTATGTCCACAGCAGGTGAATGAAGGAGACTGAAACACACCTCTTATTCAGACACTCCTTTTTCAAAGGCTATAAGTGATTGGAACTAGTTGTATTTCTTGTTTACGATGTATCGCTTAATCACTTTTTACCTATCCTGTGCAATTTTTCACAATTTCTGTTCATATTCATTTGCTTATAAAAAACTGCTTGCAGCTGACTTAGTGGCAAGTCCAATTTATCAGTTTAAACCAGAATTATATAGATGAATTGCTCTAACGAGCATTGATAGCGCACAAGCTGCAGCACTAAAGGTAAGATCAGAGCAGTTAATTACTGACCATGTTGACTCGTAGCGGTCAAGAGCAAACACGGACACAAGGCGGTGACGAGTCAGGTGGAGCGTGATTTACTGGTTTAGCACAACCTTAGCATCGCTACCAGGACACGGAAGAATTTGTTTGGTTTATTTTTCAACCTGAGTGTAATCAAAGGCATTTGATCTGTTCCTAGGGTGTAATATCTTATCTATATTATATACCTTATATACCTTATATATCTTATATATCTTATATATCTTTTATATAAGATATATCTTATGTATCTTATATATCTTATATATAAGATATATCTCATATAGGTATTTCTTCCTTCCATTGAGACCTATTTTTAATTCCTGTAGGTATGCAGAAAATATTTCATTCCTCCCTGAAGGAACCTGCTGTTCATCAGACAGCAACTAGCATGCCCTTTTCTTTGTGGCAGTTTTATATGATATCTGCAGAAGGAAAATCAGAAACGGCCGGGTAAGTTTTGTTTGGCAATGAAGAAATAATTTATTGGTCAAAGGAAAATACAGACCCATTGATCCGAGGAGAACAGGGTGTATTTCTTTACAAAGGGATTATCGTGGGAAAGGGAAAATACTATTTATAGCTTTCTATGATGACATAAATATTATGAGATGTGTCACCTAAGTGTTGTATTTCTTTTCAGTGAGGTGGATAGACTGAGATGTAATTATTCAACTGTTTCAGTTTGGAATCCCTATATGACAAATGCTACAGAAAAAAAAGGCTTCTTGTAAAGGTCATAACGCACGTGGACTGAGAAGAATGTATGACTAAGAAAAGATTTCTCTTTAAAAGAAGATATATTTGGGTTGGTTTCTGCTTCCCTCTTTTTCTTCCCTTCCCACATACTTTTTTTTCATTTATGAAAACTCAAAGCTAAGTTTAACTCAAGTTCATTTGATTTTACGTTTTGGCTTGACAGCCGACAGAGGAAACACATAATATTCAACAAGTAAGGAAATATCTCGCGTTCCTTAGGAATGTCGTGGTTTCCATGGTAAGAATAAATCATATCCTGAGAAGTAAGAAGTACTTCTGTGGTTTTATCTGGAAATTAGCCAAGCTTCTCAAGAACTTACTTTAAAAACACATCGCTGGAATCCAACTTTATACTGGATGCTACAACAAGAAGCAAACGTCCCGGGGAATTGATCTAACTTCTTTTTAGCTAGGTAGAAGTTTATGGTAGCACACAATGCACTTCATAGTGTTGATATCTACAACTGAACGAGTCATCCTGGGCTCTGCATATGGTCAGTTCAGCGAAACTAATACATTCATGGAACAATTCATCTGATCCATTGATTCAATAGGCAAGACCAGTCTTTCTTGGAATGCTAACCATGTTGCAAGTTGTGGAGAGGAGGGTGATGGTCTCTTCTCCCAAGTGACAGGGGACAGGACGAGAGGGAATGGCCTCAAGCTCCACCAGGGGAGATTTAGGTTAGACATTAGGAAAAAGTTTTTCACAGAAAGGGTCATTGGGCATTGGAACAGGCTGCCCAGGGAGGTGGTTGATTCACCTTCCCTGGAGGTGTCTAAGCCACGAGTAGACGAGGTCCTGAGCGACATGGTTTAGTGTTTGATAGGAATGGTTGGACTCGATGATCCAATGGGTCTCTTCCAACCTGGTGATTCTGTGATTCTNATTTCTTCCCAGCACCTAAAAAGAAACAAAACCAGACGTAAAACATTAAGCAAAGCAAGCAAGCAAGTACCTATGTACTCTTCTCAGCTACTTGGTTTTCCTAAAAGCAGAAGACGGCTGTGCTAGGTTATGTGAAGAGGACTAAACCTGGGGTGTGTGAACTGAGAAGGACTGAGGACTTGATTTGAAGTGGTTTTGAGCACCGGTAGGTACAGAATCACAGACTCATGAGGCCTCCAATGCTATCCACTAACATGGATGGACATTTTGTTAAGCACAAAGATACTAGCACCACCAGAAAATAAACCCAGCATACCCCTCTGTAAAAGACGACAGGCATGGTGGGATTGGTCTAGCTAGTTAGCTGTGTCTGAGCTATGGATCTAGCCACACAAGTCCATAGGGTCAAGTATGCGATTCATTTCATCCTGAAATCAGAATTGTTTGCAAACCACACCATTCACCTTGGACACCTGGAGACATTAAGGCCAACAAGAAGATGACAGAACAGGAATGAAGTGGAAATGACTAATATTGCTTGGGATGCATTTATCACAACAGTCAGGTGATTGAAGGTGCGTGTTTAGGAGAGCACTCATGAAAATTGGTCTGCATTTATGTCTGAAATAGATTGGTGGAACCCATCACTGACAAATTCACCTGGATTCAGTTCATCCAATACAAAATGTTGGCAGTGCAAATAATAGAAGATGAAGAGAGGCACTTGTAGGGCACAGTTCCTGTGACCTATTTTAACCATTAACTTCAGAATGAAGAGAATTGCACTCCATGGACTACGCTGACTAAATTTCTATAACAGAAGACTATTGAGTGAATTGCTCACATGCAGGTTTAGTGGTGGCTTGGCAGTGCTAGGCTAAAGGTTGAGCTCAATGATCTTAAAGGTCTTTTCCAACCTAAATTATCCTGATTCTACGATTAGAGTTGGTCAGGTGCATGCTGCCCTTTCATTTAGAACTAAAGTGGCCCTAATTACGTCTAGTGCACTTCATTTTTAAAATAAATCCAGGCAGTCTGAATGAAGGTCGCTTTAATTTGGAGTTCCAATGTTTAAATAGGGACTTAATGTTGTTTAACCAATCTTACATAATTAGGTTTTACGTAATCCGGATTAATTTCCTGTATTTCTTTTCTCTGTAGGTAATTTTAATGTACCAAGAAAAATCTGTTAGCTATCAGCATAGCCTGTAAATTCACACCCTATTTTTCTTAGCACAAAAACACGGAGCTTTAAGGCCTTCGGAAAATGCAAAGAAGTCTGCATTTTTATTAAGAACTGATGGGGCTGAGTGGGAATATATAGTAAGAAGAATTGGTATTCAGACTGCTTAAATCTTTTGGTCTCTATCTCATTGTCGAAGCTATTTATTAACAGAGTAAATAAGGTCAGTTTTATGCAGATAGAGTAAAACCATAAAAAAAAAGTCAGTAACCCTCAGGAAATATGTTAGCATGACTATAAATCAAAAATGCAATGAGAAATCTGAGCTGCTTCTCCTGCTAAAATAAGGACAAATCAGGACACATTTGGAGAGAGAGAATGTATAACAGAAAATGGAGTTAACCATATGCTGTAAGTGCAAGAAGCGAGGGCAGGCACAGTGAGCACACAAGAAGCACCTGACTCTGTGTGCCTGGCTATTTTCTCATAAAAGCCTTTCTAATTATTGAAGTTTGATTGCTTGAGTAAAAGCATGAAGGAAGATTGCAGAATCAGATCCCCTTTATCTGCATATATCCTTTGATACCCCTAATATCTGCCTCATTTACTTAGTGGTATAATATCTCCTTCTTAGATAAACTATCAAAAGCAGCTATTAGGTTAAAGAGGATGAAAACCAGATCCTAAAGTCAGTCAAGGGAAAAAATCAGAGTTTTTAGAATTTTTCATTGGAAGAGATAATGTGTGCGTTCATTATCTGCTGCACCAGTATATTTAGGGTCAATTCTGCAGGATGCAAAGCTCTGCTCTGAGCATGGGACAGCTGCTCAGCTGGTATCTTCATTACACATGGGATCACAGAGCAAAACACACCATCAGGGTCTGATCACAAATTCCTTGCAAGAGTCCTGACCAAGGGGCTGGGAAACAGAGAGAGTGAGTGACTTGCCACAGTTAATATAAAGCGTGTGTCCTCAGGGAGACCTTGGAGTGTTTCCCAGTTGATGGTGCAGGGGAAAGCCTCTTCTCTGCTCTGACTGGGGCTAGGGCAGGGTGGATGGGTTACTAAAACTGCAGGGGTTCCCTTGTTTTCCCTTGGGGATAAAGGAAGAAGTAATTATACATAAAGAGAAATGAGTCCATAGGCTTACCCAACATCGAAAAAGTAAATCCTGACAATAGTCCAAGCAGTGATGAACACAGAGGGGGCACCTGACAAGAGAAGAGAGAGTGTTACTGTCAGAAATTATTATCAATGTTTACAGGGCTTTCTTCCCCACTCTCCATCTCTCCTGAGCATCTGTCTTCCCTCAAGAGCGGGCAAATGTTTCATGCTTTAAACGCTCACATGTCAAACGAGCAATGTGTTGATTTTCCCTCCCGCTGGCCATGTAAGATGACTTCTAGTAACTGTTCCCTAGCAGATTTCTCTTCCTGTTGCAGTCCCTACAAAAAGGTTTCTGATAGCGAAATGCAAAGAACAGGAATCGCTTTAGACATCTACAGTGTGAACAACTATAATTTAAGCCTGTCACCACAAACCCTCTTTAGTATCAAGGGGGACAAATATGTATTTCTAACACAGAGGTCATCTGAGCTACTTTAGATGTTTGCCTTAGCACAAGAAATACAACCTTGGACTCCTTTGACTGCACCCGCACCTCCATTGAATATAAGGAGAGCCTGAAGCAACAAGTTCACATGTAGTTGTCTGTAGCTGGCAAGATGAACCCGCTCTGCTCTTGACTAGGGTGGTTTTGTTCCATCCTTGTGGTGCTTCTTTTCTCTGTCTCTTGTTTCTGGTTAGATTTAGATTGGAAATACTCCAGGAAGGACACGTCACTTCGTTCTGCATCAGTCAGTGTTGCGTATTATTTGCTATCACTGATTTCTGAGCGCAACAGCAATGAAAACCAACCTGTCAGCCTCACCTCTGTGCCTGGGAAGATCATGGAACAGACCCTACTAGAAGCTACTCTGAAGCACATGGAGGACATGGAGGTGATTAATGGCAGCCAGCACGGCTTCACCAGGGGTAAATCCTGTTTGACCAACTTAGTGGCTTTCTATGATGGGGTAACCACAGCAGTGGACACACATAAACTGGCAGATGTGATTTGTCTAGACTTCTGTAAACCCTTTGACACAGTCTCCCCAACATCATCCTCTCTAAATTGCAGAGATATGGATTTAATGGGTGGATGGCACGGTGGATTAGAAACTGGTTGGGTGGTCATATTCAAAGAGAAGTGGTCAATGGCTCAAAGTCCAGATGGAGATCCATGATTAGTGGTGGCCCTCGGGGGTCCATACAGTGATGGGTGCTGTTTAATATCTTCATCAATGATACTGACAGTGAGACTGAGTGCACCCTCAGCAAGTTTGCAGATGACACCAAGCTGAGTGGTGCAGTTGCCACATCGGAAGGACGGGATGTCATCCAGAGGGACTCGGACAGGCTGGAGAAGTGGGGCTGTGAGAACCCCATGAGGTTTAACAAGACCAAGTGCAAGGTCCTGCACTTGGTTTGGGGCAATCCCCGATTTCAGTGCACAATAGGGTGTGATATGATTGAGAGCTGCCCTGCAGAGAAGGACTTGGGGGTGCTGGTTGATGAGAAGCTCGACTTGAGCTGGCAATGTGCGCTAGTAGCCCAGAATGTCTATTGTATCCTGGGCTGCATCAGAAGAAGCGTGGACAGCACGTCGAGGAAAGTGATTCTGCCCCTCTATTCCTCTCTTGTGAGACCTCATCTGGAGTATTGTGTCCAGTTCTGGAATCCTCAACGTAAGAAGGGTACGGAGCTGTTGGAACAGGTCCAGAGGGGGGCTACAAGGATGATCAGAGGGCTGGAGCACCTCCCATATGAGGACAGGCTGAGAGAGTTGGGCGTGTTCAGCCTGGAGAAGAGAAGGCTCTGAGGAGATCATACAGCAACTTTCCAGTACCTAAAAGTAGCTGGAGAGGAACAGTTCATAAAGGCTTGTAGTGATAGGACAAAGGTGAATGTGTACAAACTGGAGAAGGGCAGATTTCAACAAGACATTAAGAAGAATTTCTTCACCATGAGAGTGGTGAGGCACTGGGACAGGTTGCCAATGGGAGTTGTGGCTGCTCCATCCCTGGAGGTTTATAAGTCCAGGTTGGATGGGGCCTTGGGTAACCTGATCTAGTGGGACGTTCCTGCCCATGGCAGAGGGTTGGAACTAGATGATCTTTAAAGTCCCTTCCAACCCTAACTATTCTATGATTCTATGACTCCATGATTCTATGAAAAACAGAATTGCAATGGGTCTCAAAATTATTAATTCCTGCACGAGCCATTTCAGATCCATCACTGATGCTCTTGCAAATGATGGAAGACTGAAAGGCCAAAAGATCCTTCAAGAACCTGTCATTTTCTTGAACTGCCCTTCCTCGTTCAAGCAACCTCAGAATACATCACGAGTGCAAGATATTTCCTTTGATTTAAAATCATTGCTTTAACGCATTTTCCTTTAATATCTGCCAGCTCCACTGTGCTGAAAGAAAGGATGTATATATGTAAGGCAGGTTTAAAGAAGTTCTGACCTGAATAGTTGTATCTGAAACAAGGTCTGCTAACATCACCTCTTCTTATATTTACAGCTTGGAGAATTGCCTCTCTTCCACAGTGTGAACTCAAGCATAACTCTTGTCACTTTCAATGGAAGTTACTCTATGGCTAACTGATCAAATCCTGAGTCCAGGCATACCCCCGTACATGGCACGACTTGATTTTTTTTTCTTTTCTTTTCAAGACTCTTCCCCGCTCTAATTATTTTGCAGTTTCAGCTATCGAGAGCACGGAATAGAAAGCCGTTTTGCTTACTTAAACATAAATCTTCAGCTAAATGGCTTAAAGGGGAAAGGAGATCTCTCTTTTCTCTTTGGAGAAGGAAGAGAAGCTGATCTGCTAGGATTAATTTGCATTAATTCAGCCCTGAGACACTTTGTGGAGAGTTTAATTGTGTCTAACTCAGAACTTTCTCATTTTATTTTTATTTTGCTTTGGTTTTACTTTTGTTTTACTTTATTTTACTTGTATGAGACTACATTCACATTAAAGCTGGAGAAATCACAAATGCAGGTAAGCAGAAGGTTATCAGCATTTTAGGCTAGAGATTAGGAGGAAGTTTTTTACGGAAAGGGTCATTAGGCATTGGAATATGCTCCCCAGGGAGGTGGTTGATTCGCCTTCCCTGGGTGTGTTTAAGGCACGAGTAGATGAGGTCCCGAGGGACATGGTTTAGTGTTTGATGGGAATGGTTGGACTCAATGATCCGATGGGTCTCTTCCAACCCGGTGATTGTGTGATACTGTGATTAGCATACAGGCGATTGGATCTCAGAATAGCTATTTAGCCTGAATTCAATAAGAGAAAGAAAGAGAGGAGGATAGCAGCGCCTGGTTCAGTCCAGGAGTCCTGCTTTTCTGGGAGTGATCCTTACAATTTAAGGACAACTTTGGGATCCCAGGCAAGATCAAATAACCAAATGACTATAAATATGATGAGGAGTTTCAGGCCTATCGTCCTTAAAGACACCGAGGTGCTCAACTATCAATAAATCTAGCAGAAGTTAACTTCTTAAATACCTTTGAAGATTTAGGCTAATGCTGTTAAACTCCTCTCGCCATCACCTTATCTTGGGCATGGTCAAGCTAACGACTCTTGGCAGTGAGTTAACACGTACACTACATCTCGGCTCCATCTGAGCCCCTAAATTTGGGGGTTAAATTGCTGTTAAAAACACCTGCCACCCTTTGAGGATATGCATACCCCAGCCAATCAAGATGTACCACCAGAAGTACTTCCTCTCCGAAAAGAAGGAGATGACCAACAGGGTGTGAAGATACAGCCCCTCCACCAGGAGCCAGAAGAAGTTGGCCATGACGCAGTACTGAAAGAAAACCATCATGGCTTTGCAGCCTACCTGGAAGAGAAGAAACGAAGAGTGGTGAACTGTACCATGTTGCCATAGCAAACACACCGAATTACCAGTACAACTTGCTCTGCGTGTAACTTTGGGATTGCTTTTAGCAGCACCTGGAGCCCTTACGTAATAAGCTCTATGGCCAAAAGCAAAAAAACCCTATCAAGCTTGCTTGGGGTGGACATGCTTGACAACATTAACCCCTGCATTGAGCGTGCAGTGTGCATCCTTGAGAGAGCCAGCTCAGGTCTGGGGGCCGTTTGACTGTGAGCCTGGAGACACACTGAAACTTGGAAACGCTGCTGAGCAGTAACAGGCTGGAATGCTGCATCATGATTGTTACCATCGTGACGCTGCTCTCTATAGGTTTTGGATGCACGTCTGCGGGAAGCTGGCTTAGTGGCAGAGGATGCCGAAAAAGTCCTGCTGTAGAGGTACCAGCCTCTCTGCTCTGCCAGGGGTGCGTTTGTGGGGCTGAGCTGTGAAGCAAACCACTGCTTTGGTTCAAGAAAAGCCCTCCAGAAGAAGTGCTAGTTTGAACTGAAACCAGCTCAGTGACTGGTTTACAGTGCAGCTTCAGTTCAGTGTGATGGAAGTGATCTGCACCAGAGAGTAAACGAGAAGGGGTGAGGATTTCTTATGCTGGTTTTGGCACTATTGTCAGCATCTTGATGAACAACACCCTGAGTGCCTTGGGCATCACAGTCCCCCTCATCATTCTCAGCGTGGCTTCCTGCTGGTATTACTGGGGTCCCTGAACCCAAAGGAATGAAGCCTCTGGATTGAACAAACTGATTTCCATGAGTAATAATAACCATCATCATTATCAGTAATAATAATACAAATCTGTGTCAATTAACCTTTGAAAGCAAAGTGCAATTGTAATCACTTCATGGCCTGGTAGTTATCGAGAAAACTCAAGCGTCTGGAGTCAGGGGTTTGAGGAAAGCCAGGTCTACGAAGAATTGTGAATGCTCACTTAATTAAAAAAAGAACTGGGATACATATTTTCAAAATAAAGAAAAGGATAATGAGAAGTAGGGTGAACACTAATGAGTGGGAATAGATTTGATTGTAATGGAAGGGGAGGGATTTGAAAAGGGAAGCGATGTTGCTTTTTTTCTTTAAGAAATTAATAATTAAACAGAGTACATGAATATTCCACTGCGGCACAGGTAATGGGAGCAGTCACCTTATGAAAGAGAAAGAAAAGGGAAATTTCTCTGTAACAAACCCACTGAAAACCACCTGGGGGTAGAAATCAGCTGCCCAAAGAAGTGTGTCAGCCCTGGCCGTGGCCCCAGCATGTGGTGTATCTGGGTCCTGCTGCAGCTTTACAGGAGACCGTTGGTTGCATCATTACACTCATCCATGCTGTCTGAGCATCCTTGAGATGCTGATTCAGCAACAGCCTCACTGCCTTCAGTGAGTCTACTTGAGTAATAACCGCCCCTTAGACCCTCTGGTTGGAGGCTCTTCCCTGCTGCTCTGCATGTGAAATATGTTGAATTTAGAGCAATAATTGATTTGCACCAGACACAAGCTCGCAATCCCCCCCAGCACCCATTCCCCTCTCCTGCTGGAAACAGTTGCTATGAAACACGCTGATTAAAAAGAGAATTGTGGAAAGTGTTTTCTTGGTCCCACATGCTTTGGAGAGGGACTGGTCCTCACTGATTGCTCAAAATGAACGCAACCCTCCTCTAGCACCCGCCAGTATGTCATCGGCTCCTGCTAATCAACTTATACGCTCCCTCCTGTGAGGCAGATGGCAGAAGCAGAGACTTGCTGCAGGGTGGTGACGGGGGAAGGTGAAGGCAAAGCAGGCAGTTAACTCCCAGGGAGGGAAGGTGACACAGAGCTGAGCTGACAACTCTTTGGGACGTAGCAGCATCCTCCCTATGGCATCCCTGTGCTCTGTGCTTCTCCCTGCTATTGTATACAGATGGCTGTGGGACACTGACACACCTCACTTCTTTCCCCCAGAGCCTGCATGGCTGCTTGGTGTGTCTGCGTCCAGTGGGGATTTGCTGGTGTGAGTGTACTCAGCTGCATTTTGCCCTAAATCAGCAGCTTACAGTTGAGGCACCATGTTTAAGGGAGCAGTTTTGGCGCATCTCAACCACAGGCTCCTCAAACATGGATTTGCTCTGGGGACTGAACATGGGGGAATCCTTTCCGGATGGCTGCATCGAAGCTATGGCAAAGTCATAAGGCTTGAACACGTCAGAAGAAACCGCAATATTTTATGGGACCAGGAAAGGCTGCTCACAAAAAGCACACGTGATTTCTGTCTAACAGAGGCTCTCAGGAAGAAATTCACGGACCGAGTTTGCAGAGCAACTGAAGTTACAGAGAGGAAGCTGTGTTGAATTCAGGCTGTGGCAGCAGAAGCCCCAGATATGGGTGTCCAATTACATCATCTCTTCTCCCAGTACTGTCAACTATGTTTTTTATAATAGTTTCTGACCCCTGGCCCCACCTCCTTCCCTAATGTGGTGGTGGATCGTGGGCTGGATCGTGGACATGGGCAGCAGCTGGGTTTCTGCAACTTCTTCTCCGAGGGACCTGTAGTAGATTAATTCTTTGCTCCATGCTAGAGCATATTTGGATATTTAAGCAGTTGCTACCACCACAGGAATTTTTTGTTTTACCTGAAGAAAAGATATTTTTATGCATTATNTGAGTCTATACCATCCTTATTATTTGGATTCAGCCTCAGAATGGCTGTTATAATGCTGGGAAACAAAATCCACATTTATATAAGATGCTTACCCTTTAAATGACAGGCACTAGGCAGCGATGAGCTGTTATACCTCACGGAAGACTTTTTTTCATAAAGAGCAGACCTCATACTGTGTCAATATTGAAAGACTAACACAGGCTTTGTTGAGAAAAGACATTTTCAGCAGGAAAAGCAGCATTACCACACCGCCTTTTCTCTTCTATTCCCTTCCACTACCTCATTTACAACGGCTTAATTTCCTGTCATTCTCCAGGGATCTTGCCCTGCTCAAGTCCATACGAGATGGTCTTCCTCGGCTTTGCAGATCGCAGATCCACCCCACCCAAGTGCCTCCTATCTGCTTCCCTTCTTTGGGACTGCATTAGACATAGCAAGACAGGGGGAAAAATGTATGTATCGCACTGTAATACAGTTCTGAAACATCGGTTTCCTCCAATTTGATAACTAGATAAAACTTGGAAATAATTTCTATTACTTTGTACTTTAGATGGGTGTCCAAGCCTATACAAAGAGGATGCAAAATACTGTCTTGCTTATCATCGAGTGTTTAGCATTCTCTAAACACAGGTGTGAGTGTCTACCTTCTGGACAGGAATCAGGGCTATAGCTACCAAAGAAACTACTTCATTTCAAATTGAAAGGCATTTATTGCCCTTCCAAGCAGAGTTGCTCTGATCATAGAATCATAGGATCATATGGCTTGGAATGGACCTTAAAGATCATACAGTTCCACCCTCACTGCCACAGGCAGGAGCACTTTCCGCTTCATCAGGTTGCTCAAAGCTTCATCCAAACTGGCCCTGAACACCTCCTACAGCATATCACAGAATCACAGAATCACCGGGGTGGAAGAGACCCATCGGATCATCAAGCCCAACCATTCCCATCAAACACTAAACCATGTCCCTTAGGACCTTGTCTACTCATGCCTTAAACACCCCCAGGGAAGGCAAATCAACCCCCTCCCTGGGCAGCCTATTCCAATGCCTAATGACCCTTTCCATAAAAAACTTCCTCCTAATCTCTAGCCTAAATCTCCCCTGGTGGAGCTTGAGGCCATTCCCCCTCATCCTGTCCACTGTCACTTGGGAGAAGAGCCTGGCTCCCTCCTCTCCACAACCTCCCTTCAGGTAGTTATGGAGAGCAATAAGGTCTCCTCTCAGCCTCCTCTTCTCCAGGATAAACACTCCCAGCTCTCTCAGCCGTTCCTCATCAGGCCTGTTCTCCAGCCCCTTCACCAGCCTTGTCGCTCTTCTCTGGACTCGCTCCAGAGCCTCAACATCCTTCTTGTGCTGAGGGGCCCAGAACTGCACACAGTATTCAAGGAGCGGTCTCACCAGTGCTGAGTCCAGAGGGAGAAGAACCACACGCATGTATTTATTGTCTAACAAGGCAGTAGAGCTGGCAGAGGAGACCGCACTTGCTTTGAAAGAGAAGGGGACTTCTTGCAGTCATTTTAGAACAAATATTTAATGAGCTGTTTATACTTGGGAATGTATGCTATCTTTTCAAAAAGGAGATGGGTGAGTAGGGATGAAGCACGTAGCTGGTTAGAAAGCTGGGGCGATGTTGAAATGTGTTTATTTGAGAAGCTGGGCAAAAATGTGAGGGTGTCAATAGAGGGACAAATTCGGGGCTTTATGGAACGGTGGGAAAATCAACAGAGCTACCCACAGCCAGCATGAAGCACAGAACTCATGTGCTATGGCAGCTGCAAAATACACAGTGCTCATATCGCGGGAGGAATGCACTTAAGGTGCAACCAGACCTTCTGAGAAAGAGGCAGAGAAAAGGGATTTAGAGGTGAGAAAAACAAGACTGAGCAACGACCCTGCCAGGCTTCTTCCCTGTGCCTAGCAGCACTTTATATTTTTAAATAACGCTAGCCTCGGGAAAAATCTCTTTCTCCTAAAATTGATGTAGTGACCAGCTGACTCACCTGGAAACATGTCGCTGATGCTGGAGGCAGCAATCACCTCAGAGGGGAATCTGTCATTGCGTTAAATATACAGATGTCATACTCCTCAGTGATAACAACTCTGCTTGAGGCATCCCTGCTCATTAAGAACTGCTATGGACTGTCAGGCTTGACCAGCAGTATTTCTATTTCTTTTGCTCAGTATAAACAACTTAGTTGGAAGGAGCCGGTCCGAGAATGGTGAAGTGTTGAGGGAGGTGCACACAAACACCAAACGCAT
>WAAB01002085.1:70476-88553 GCA_013389865.1 Piaya cayana
AGAATGGTTTTGGGTTGGAAGAACTTTAAAGATCATCTAGTTCCAACCTCCTGCCATGCGCAGGGACACCTTCTACTGGATCAGGTTGCTCAAAGTCCCATCCTACCTGGCCTTGAACACCTCCAGGGATCGGGCATCCATGACTTCTCTGGGCAACCTGTTCCAGTGTCTCACCACCCTCACAAGAAGGTGACTAGAGGTTTGATAACGTCCTTCCCTGCACTTATCATGTTTTCTCTCATTATTGGCAATACTGCATTGCTTTAAGGTGCCAGCCTGCGACTGAGGCACTGCTGAGTCATACACGACACAGTCACGTATATAAATGAAGCCCTTGCTCCAGAGTTTGTCCACAGTCTAACTTTCTACCTCTTGGATTATTTCCAGGACCAAAGGAGAAAGCGAGAAGATAATGTATCCAAACAAAACAGTTTAAAACCATGTTAAAGCTTGGTCTCCGTGACCTGTTTTTCTTCTGGTTAGGCTTGCCCATGCTGACTAAGTTAGAGTTGAAATTGAGCCCCTTCCTGCTGCATCTCACACCTTCTGCTGCAAATCCCATAGCTGAAGCCCAATCCTGTGGCACAGACCTGACTCACTTGCTAGCCTGGCATGCCCCCAGTGCAACACACCAAGTGCCTAGATTCATCTCTTACTGCCATTCATTGCCTCCCCGACTCAGAATGATGATGTTTCATCTTCAGCTTTTCTGACACTCAAGGTTTCCTTCATTCTCCATCACACCACATCCCTTTCTTCCCAAACTCAGACTTCAAGCCCTGATTTCCTTCCTCTCTCACATTCTTTTAGCAGAGCTTCAGCCCTGAACACTGCAATCCTGCATAATCCCTTTTATTCCTTACTTCCTACTGCCATCTCTGACTGTCGTTGAGTCCCTGTGAAGAGTACGGTGCAGCAACCAAGGCTTCCAGTGCCATAAACTGCAGTCTCACTAACAGAGAAGCTACTCTTTGCCATCAGCTCCACAGCAATTACCTGCATTCAGGCCCTCTCCCTGTGGCATATATGAGATGACTTAGGCCTACTTCACTTCTTTTCCCACATTATAAGTGATAGGATGAGAGGAAATGCCCTCAAGGTGTCCCAGGGAAAGTTTAAATTGGATATTAGGAAAAATTTATTTACTCAAAGAGGGGTGAAGCATTGGAAGAGGTTGCCCAGGGAAGTGGTGCAGTCACCACCCCCCGAGGTGCTGAAAAAATGTATAGACATGGCGCTTAGAGAGATGGTTAAGTAGGAATAGTGGTGTTGGACTGGATGATCTCAGAGGTTATTTCCAGTCTCATTGATTTTATGATTCTATGATAAATGTCAGTGAGGGCTTAGGCAAGTAGAGATCTTTTCAGTTCTAGACAAGATTATGAGATAACATTTGGGAGATAGGAGGGTAATATTCCATAAAAGTTGTTTTGCAGATGCAGATAGATTTACCCAACCTAATGGTAAAAATGTAAACCAAGGAAATGGGTGTGTTAGGTTTGTGTTGTGAAAGCAACATCATAGAAATCTTCAGCAGAATTGTAAGTAGAAACTAAACTTTTTCAAAAAGCTCAGAAAGAAGAACTGAAGCCATCGCCTGAAGCCAATAGGAACAGTTTTTCTGGGTTCCTTAGCAAGTCATGGACTGAGGTGGTTTAGGGTCAGCCATGAGTGCAAGTGCACAGAGAGAAGCTTGGGATAAAAACTGAACGTGGCTGCTACATGTTCAGTGGGAAGAGCGAGGATCTTCTTCACACTACACAGCTGAGCAAATTGAGTTGGATGTCACTGCGCATGGGGCCTCATTTCAATATCGAGACAGACTGCAAAGCCCTTCCTTAGGCAGCACCTTTGTGCCTGGATGGTCCCATTGAACTCAGTGGACGGGGTGAAGCTTTGGAGCAACGTGCTGAACTGTTGAAAAAGTGTGAGTCGATGGATTTACACATTTTGGGGACTGACCCAAATCCAATTAAAGTCAAGGGAAAGATTCTTATTGTCTTCAGACAGAGTTCTGCCAGGCTCTTCCTCCAAGCCAGTCAGCCAAAGTTCAGCAGTTGCCTGTCTGGGCTGCTAGAAAGAGCTCACGCTCCTCTGTGTAGGTGGGAATAGACGTCCTTCCCAGAGGTTGTAACCGAATGAGAAGGCTGAGCTTTTAATATTCATTTTAGTTTTACACAAGTGCATGAAAAAAAGGCTCATAGTCTTCTATCTCTTCAACAGCTTGCGTACTGGGGCACTCTCACATGAGGCAGAGAATAGGGATCTGAATAGTCTTAGATGGAGCTGTGCTGGAAAAGCAAATATGTCTGTCTTCATCTTCTATTTATAAGGGCCTGTGGTTGTTATCAACTCGGCATAAGCAAGCTTGTGTGAAACCTCTAATTTTTAGTACTGAAAATATGACATGTGCGTACATGTTCACAATTGCTAAAAGTTCCACCTTTCTTTACAGAGAAGATTTTTTTTTTGTTGGAATTAGATTGTCCTACTGGATTGCAAAAGGAAAAAAAAAGATAATTGATTTGGTTTCCCTTAGCTGAATGCTCAGCAAAGAAGAATTTGAAGACCGCAAAAAAAAGTCAGCCTGAATCCAATCTATAGAACCTGATCTTTTGTCTATATCAAACTTCTGGGTGTTTTTGTCTCTATCTACTGGAAATGCAAGTGGTTCATCATTACATTATACAAATATTACAGTAAGGAAACATACACACGCGCACACAGAAACATCAGTCAAAGTGTTCAGTTCAATCTTTCTACCAGGATTGCTGTTTTGGCTACTGTGTTTCAACAGGGTGTTCTCCAGAGGGAGATGGAAAGGGGAAGATAAAGCATGGGAACGCCAAGATGGAAGGTCACTAGGCCTAGGAAAACTAATGTGAAAACCTGAAACTTGTAAGGAGGTCTCTTGAGAAAACAAAACAAACAAACAAACAAACACACAGAGGAGCACAGGCAAATGCTATCTGGAAAATGGAATATTTTTTCATGCAGTGTGAGTAATTGTTGGATGCAGTGAAGCCATGTGCAGTGAGATTTCCATCAGAAATGACCGACTACCGAGACTGAATGTATTCTGAACAAATCCAAACAAATAGTCACTGAAGAAGTTGCAGTGGGTGCTTTCACAGACCCCTCCTAGCCTGATGGTCTCTACAGTTGAGTGGTTAAAGCCCAGATTGTGTAACACACTTGAGTATATTAAGCCTATTTGTAGGCAATTTAAGCCAACAGGATGATTTAGTTACACGTAATTATAGACATATTTTATGACTGAAGGTACAACAGAGAGAGATAAAATGGTTTTGGTCTACTAAAGCTGACTGGTACCTTGGGCAATACGCTGTGTGCATATGTGGAAATGAGACTCCTCTGTTATTTCTGCCCCCCTAGGAAATTCAAGGTCCCTGGCAGAGCTTGTCTCCCACTGGAAAACTCCCACAACAGGCTTTTGGAGGGCCAGCCTTCCCTGAAGGTTACTTGACATGCTTCTACATGAGCCGAGGGAGCTCCATCGTGCCTGAGAACAAGCCGAATTGATTTGGGCACCTGGGGAGTAAAAAAGGCACGAGGGACGTTTGAAAAGCTACTGCTGCTGAGTTCCCTTCATGTGGGACCAAGGGTCTGGGGCACCTTATGCAGGTCTGGGATCAATGATCATTGGCCCTGAAATGCTTCTTGCTGCATTTGCAGCCTCAGAAACCCTAAATAAACTTAATTTTTAAGGGTGCTAAATGGTAATAAAAAACTATTTGACTTTAAAATGCATAAAGTTAATATTGTAAATGAGATTCCCACACAAGGTAAAATGAAGTAAAATTCTACTGCACCAAAGCCTGTGAGCAAGTATTTTTTGAATTGCATACACATCAACATGTACTGGAGCTCCTACTTGATTCAAGTATTGACACGCTTACTGCTGGAGAGCTTCCGATATCTTTGTGTGTACGGTGCATAAAACATCGTTTTGACTCTTCTTACCGCAACAGGTAATGCTGAATTTACTTCTCACCTGGATTACTGCATTCAATTCAGCATAGGAAGGAGGTGTCTGGAGGCCACAAAGATGATGGGAGCATAAGGACAGGCTGAAAGCGTTGGGATCGTACAGCCTGGAGAAGAGAAGGCTCCGAGAAGACCTTCTAGCAGCCTTCCAATACTTAAAGGGGGCCTACAGAAAAGCTGGGGAGGGGCTCTTTATCAGAGAGAGCAGGGATAGGATGAGGGGTAACAGTTTTAAGATGAATAAGGTGAGATTTTGACTAGATATTAGGAAGAAATTATTTTACTAAGAGGCACTGGCATGGATTGCCTAGAGAAATCATATATGCCCCATCCCTGGAGATGTTCAGGGTCAGGTTGTATGAGCAACCTGATCCAGCGGAAGATGTCTCTGCCCAAGGCAGAGTTGTAACTGTATGATCTTTAAGGNAGGCAGTTTGGTTGTAACTGGATGATCTTTAAGGTCCCTTCCAACTCAAGCCATTCTATGAGTCTATGATTCTATTAAATCCTGGAATTTAATCCTTCCATCAGGAACACTGGGGGAGGTCTCTGTTTAGATTTTATAGCCCTGAATCTGTTCTGGAAGGGGGGATGATTTTATCCTTTTTTTTGCTCAAAGGAACTCAGTGCAGTACTTTCTCTCCTAATAAAACACTGTTATTGCTTCGGTTTTATCCTCTTCTAACACAGCATAGCGGTGAGAGCACTCAGTAAATTGAACTGTTTGTTCAAATTTCTCCTCGGGCTCAATGAGCTATTGTCAGTGGAAACACAAAACTTTCAGTAGATTGTATATTAGGCCCTGGGTACATGAACTAGCACTCATGTTTCCCCAGTCAAAACTTTATCTTGCCAATTGAAAGCTCAAACTCAAGTCAACCTAACCTAACCAAACCTGTATAAAACCAGCGGATTTTGTAACTATTTATGTGAACAGAAAAACATTAGGAGAAGCCTTTTCACTGTATTTCAGTAGGTTTTTTTTTTCCTGTGACTTAAAATATTGTGCAAAATGTTGGGTCAAGACGGGTGCAGATTTTGCGAGGGCTACGCTGAGCCTAGCATGGCAGAGAGGGATTTATTCCATATATTTTTATAACCTTGTATCATCCAGCCAGTCATCCTAAGCTGGCGTTTTAGATGAAAATATTCTGATGGGGAGAAACANGTGCAGTACTTTCTCTCCTAATAAAACACTGTTATTGCTTCGGTTTTATCCTCTTCTAACACAGCATAGCGGTGAGAGCACTCAGTAAATTGAACTGTTTGTTCAAATTTCTCCTCGGGCTCAATGAGCTATTGTCAGTGGAAACACAAAACTTTCAGTAGATTGTATATTAGGCCCTGGGTACATGAACTAGCACTCATGTTTCCCCAGTCAAAACTTTATCTTGCCAATTGAAAGCTCAAACTCAAGTCAACCTAACCTAACCAAACCTGTATAAAACCAGCGGATTTTGTAACTATTTATGTGAACAGAAAAACATTAGGAGAAGCCTTTTCACTGTATTTCAGTAGGTTTTTTTTTTCCTGTGACTTAAAATATTGTGCAAAATGTTGGGTCAAGACGGGTGCAGATTTTGCGAGGGCTACGCTGAGCCTAGCATGGCAGAGAGGGATTTATTCCATATATTTTTATAACCTTGTATCATCCAGCCAGTCATCCTAAGCTGGCGTTTTAGATGAAAATATTCTGATGGGGAGAAACACACACAGTGGTGATAGCCACTGGTCTACTTGAAAGCACACTGGCTTCCAGGGGTTGTGGATTCTGCAGGACAAAGTCTTGTATTTATACACAGAAGTGTTTCTGGGTAGACAGTTGAAGCAAACACTTCTCACACAGCTTTCTGCAGTCGTGCCTCAGCCATGACCCAGCGCAAACTCCCACAGGGCTGAGAGGTTAGTTCAAACTCTGTGGCTCGTTGGGTTATTTGCTTCTTTGCCAATTAGCATTGGCAGTTATCTGTGGCAGCTGGCACCGGGCGATTGTTTATGCCAGCTTCTGTGTCATCCTAACCATTTACAGACCTTCATGACAAAATCCCATTTCTACAGAATACAGATGCCAGTGAATCACAGAGGGGAAAAACATCCCAGGGGGTCACTGTAACTAGAATGTATTTTGCTGCTGGTAGTTCTAAGGGAAAACCTGGGAGCAGGTTGCTCTTTGTATTCATCTGAGAGGTTGATATATATATGTAACACAGAGACAGAACTCAGAGCAAGGATACCGAAAAGTCAGAAGGCAAGGAAGAAATTGGGTGGATGGAAGGGGAAAAAACGGACTTTTTTTCTGGTGCTGTATGACATTAAAAACCAGGTCCAGAAGAGATCTGCTGGACTGTGCCCAGTCCCCTGCTATTTTGCTGATTTCAATTACCTGCCTAAATTTATTCGCGACTACGTCAATATAGCCTTTAGATAAACAGCTCTTTTCCCTCCTTAATGTTTGCTCCAGCTGATAAGACTGAGTTTGAAAGCAAAAAATAATATCCCAGCTCCTTTATTTCCCTTGTTTATCGTCCCAGCGGGGAAATCTCACTGTTGCAGATAGCTGGCGTGGGATACAGATCCAGATGAAAAAACAGACAACGCTGTTTGTGCATAGATTTCCTACCTAAACTCCTGCACAGAGCTGGTCAATGCAATCAGTGGAGCCCAGCGGGCCCTCCAAATGCAGGTGCCTTCTTCAAAGCAAGTTAAGCAGACTCCAGAGAGCGTATTAACCAGAGCTCGACTGATTACGGTTGCACCCTGCACACTTAGCCTGTAGACACCTCAAGTTTGATATCTGGCTGGATCCGATTCCAACCCTCACTGAAGGGAAAGGTTTAATTGAATCCCTAAATGCAGAACCGCAATTCTCCTTTGACCGGGATATCCAAGAAATTTAGCACGGGACTGGGAGATGGACACAGGACTGACAGGAGCCCCAAAACCTTGTAGAGCCCCAGCTGTGGGTTTGACCTCAGAGGAGACCAGATGTCTACAAACTCCTGACCACAATAATTTATTCCATGCCTTTTCCATATAAAATAAACTACAGCAAACACGGTTTTGTTTCTCTCAAATGAGGGGAAAAAAATGAAATCTTACCAAAGTACTTTCTCACATATATTTGCAAGGTAATATTTGTTAAGCAGGCAACAGAATAAGGTGGGAACCCCGATGCGTGTGGCTACTTACTGAACTCACAAAGCAGTGTTCAGATTCTCCGCTTTCAAACAGGATGACGTCTTTTATAAAGACCGCAATGGCTCTCATTATGAAGGACATGAAGAGGTGCATATGAATATAATTCCGAGTACAGTGTAGTTTTCTGTTGGGAAGAGATGAAACAACATTTCTGAATCGCAAGCCTTCTCAGAAGCATTATTTATCTATTTACATGTTTCTTCTGCCAAGACACAGACTTACAAGTAAATATTAGAAACCCCGGGACAGACTACGTTCCGATGTAAATCACCGCAAATCCACTTAAGCCTTTTTAAATCCACAAAACATGTGGCAATCCATACATCTGCAGCAGTGTTGCTGCTCTTCCAGTTCTCAGAAAAAAAAGGTCAAAAACCAGAGTGACAGAAAACAGGTCCATTACACTGCTCTCCACTGGAAAAGAAATGTTTGTGACTGAGGAAATTGGGCTCACAACAAAGGTCTGTTTTCTGCAGAATGTTTGTACAGCAATAATTCTTTTCAAAGCAAAATTTTGTTTCCTCAGGAAGAGGAATACATTCTTAGCAGCTGCTGTCAAAATTAACACATATTGCAGGATTTCTGGAGCAACATGAATTATATTTTCACTTAACAATGACTGGTTATTAATGACTCTGAGAACAACACCAGGGTTTTCTTGTCCCTTGTGTGCTAATATTTTAAAGATTTATTCTGATCAAATAAATCTTTTTTTTTTTTCTTTCAAATGAGAGTTTACACCAGCTAAAGTGAAAGGCCTAATACTCTGGAAACGCGTACTTTGTACAGTCATCAGAACCACAACAAGCCTCACTCAGCAACATGATCAAATTACAACCTCTTAATGAGTCACTGTGCACCGGCGGAGTTTATGCTCCCAATCTCTGACGACAGCAATATAACGTGACTGAGTGGAGGTACCTGCAAGCAAGGGGAGTCAAATCATGCTGCTTCCCACAAATGAAAAGTGTGAACCCCGACAGTTTCACCAGCACCTTGCACATTATTGAGATGAAATAATTTGTGTGAATGTTATTATTCCCTTGGAGTAGTGGTGGAGAGAGCGTGTGCGCTGTGCAAAGATCTTGAAAGCTGAAGTCAGTCTTGGTGTGTGAGTTACCCTAGAGCATAAGCTTTTTTTCCTACAGCTTTCTTTGGGGGTAATGCCTGGGTCAGGCCATCATAAATTAGATAACCACATAACAGACTTCAGAGAAGCCACCAGAGAATGGTACAAGTTGGAATCACATCTAGAAGGTTCTTCCAACTCACTGAGGTCTTTTTATTGCTGTTCTTGCTATACATAAATAACATTTTTAACAGGAGATTACCCTATATGTAGGGTATTTCTTCATTGGAGGCACTCAAATTTAGATGCTTGGATCTATTATAAACAATAGAGACTGAGGAATAATTAATTTACTGCAATTTAGGCACCTACTGCTATTCGATATGCCTCTCTGTCCTTGGTTTCCTGAAGGTCCTGCATGAGGTCTGCCACCCTCACGCAAATCTCAGAGGCTCCAGCATGTCTACATCAGCTCTGGGGGTCTAGATATTTCCACAGAGCGATAGAAGGAAGCACCTCTGAAACAGACTGGGAGGTAGTTTTGGGGTGTGATTCACCAGTACCATTCTGAATACCTATTTCAGCAGAAAAGTATCATTCCACAGTAACCGTACTAACTAGGTCTCTGTGGATTACAAGAAGATCGTGGGACAAGGGTCTCTAATTCAGAGATCCATCCCATAACAATCCACATTTAGTGAGGTAAATCCACCTCAATAATTGGATTGGAGTTACAACACTCACACAAAGGCCACAAATCACATACCAGAAAACAACGGGACTAAAAGATCAAGGAACTTTTGCTCTCTCGTCCAACTGAGACTTGATATAAGACTTTTGCATCTCTAACAGTCATAGCCTGTAACTTAAACAGCCACTATGCCCTTTGACAGATCCCCAGATCTTCTTTTCCTTGTGGTCTTACCTGAAGAGACATAAAATGATCATAGCAGCCGTGAGAGCAATGAGCGATAAGGTATGTCCGATGGTGTAGCCAGTCTTGACCGTGCCATAGAAGGCCGTTTGCTAACGTGAAGGAAAGAAAGAAAACAGGCCTCTCAAAGAGCTGCAAACATGCATTTCTAAATACATCGTCACTGAGCTTTTGCTGACTTTCTTGGCGAGACAAAGAAATCGTACTACTCCATTCTCTCAAAAAAAATTCCAACTCCTTCACCCTTTAAAATCACATCCAGCAGGGTATATAACTCAAACACCACCAGTATGAATAAGAAGAACATGTTCAGTTGCAGTAGAGCTTGGATCACTCAAAACCAGTCTACAGTTACACAAGGGAAAAGTTCATGCAAGGAGGAGCGTGTTTTGACACACACAGAGACAGCGACATAGTTATAATCTTGTGGAACAAGGATGACTAATATTCAGTTAAATGGTGAACTGACACGTTGGCTCTGAGGTGGGGAGTATGATGAGCTTCATCTTATTAAGGAGTTTTGAGGACCGAACTGGTCTGGAAGTTGGTTTGGTTTCGTGGAAGCTAGACACTGTGTTTTGGCAAGTAAAAACTTAAAATGTTCTCACCGAAATCACAAACACGTTAATTCAGTAAATACATTTTAAGTTGGAAATTAGTTCATGGTTTTTCTCTTTGACAGCACACAGAGGGAATCTTTGAGCATGGGGCACCACAGGACTTAAATCCAACAGGGAATGATGGTCTAAATAAAATGAGGAAGTCAGGCAGCAAAACTCTAGCTCTCCTGAGGCTCTCCAGCAACACTCTAAATCAATATATTTGGATTTTCAGTTCAAAAACACAGGACAAAAGATCAGTTAGTATTTGGACATTTCTTTTATCAATGAAAACCCCAGGTTTTTATGAGAATCTGACTCAGTTTGCAGAAAATCTTATTTTTTCCAGCCCTTGATTGATTCCTCTGTTCTCCTTGTCAGATTTTATAAAAAACCACGAACAACAAAAACCTCAAAGAGCCGTTTAGAGAGAAAATCTAACCTCAACCTTGTTTGGGAAAACACTCCTTAATAACAGGGAGAGTTGACATTTTTATATGCTATTTTCATAGGCTTTGACAAGTACTAGGGACTTTACACAATCAGTGAGGCTGTGACGGGTAGTAATCCTCTAGCATTTGCCCAAGCCAGCCTAGAGGAGTGTTGAAAGAAGACAGAGCTTTCCGAGAGTCCAAAGGTTACATTCGTCGTACATATATTGCTTCTTAGACAACGGATCTCATAAATGGCTAAAAGCACCGTGTCCTTACAGGCCCTTTCAATGAATCTGCATCACTAGGAGCTTTGGATGAGTAACTGCAAATATGTAATTCAGAGCAAGGGTTTCAGGCCAATTTACCTACCTGATCTTGCCTGGAGAAGAGGAGGCTGAAGGAGACCTCATTGCTCTCTACAACTACCTGAGGGGAGGTTGTGGAGAGGAGGGAGCTGGGCTCTTCTCCCAAGTGACAGGGGGCAGGACAAGAGCGAATGGCCTCAAGCTCTGCCAGGGGATATTTAGGCTAGAGATNAGCTTCCTAAATATACTTTTGTTTCTGGTCTTGTTTGAATCTGGCCTCCCAAAGGCAGCTGAGACTTTTCCAATAAAACCAGTCAACTTCTTTCACTTTAACTTAATCTTTCTCTCATTATCAAGTTTCCTTCTTGATGGCACCAGAGCAGAAATGTTCCTGGCCAGCAAACACAGGCAGCTTGTGGTAAGGGATTGAGTTTTAGAAAGAGGTGGTGCCACACTCTGTTTAGGAGAGCAGAAAAATGGGGAAAGGAAATTAAAGAAATATCATAGGAGATGTCAGCAGTCAGGTGGGGGATGGAAATTCTCCATGTGAATACAGGTATAGGCCTTTTGCTTCTTAAGTATTATTCACAGGAACGAGTTAGGCACAAAAGACATTAGTGTTATTCAAGAAGCAATTCCCTGCTCTATAGTTTATGATGACCAATCCTTCCTACTTATAGTGAGACGGCTCTGCATTCAGCATTAATGCAGCCTGTGGGGTCCTCTCTATACTGGAATCAGCACATAATGATGTCTCACTCTTCATTTACACTTGTTAACAACAACCAATTCCTTTTTTACAGATATCAAAGCAGAGAATTTGACCCAGACCATAAATGGAATTGGAATTCCACTCAGATTACTAAAATATTAGAAGACAGTCACCTGGGATCCCTCTAGAGTAAACACAAAGATGTCCCTTTGGAGAGACATGGGGGAAACTGACCTCTGGAGGTGTCTATTCATCATTTTCAGACAGGGCCTATGGGGACACCTGGGGTGGACCCTCTCAGACCAGGTGGAGACACACAAGAGAGAAATTGTGCATCACGTCTGACCATGGGACATCAAAACACACCCCTCCACCCCCCTTCATTTGCTAATACATATTTTTCAGAGGCTGGGTTGCAAAGTTTGAAGCCCACTATTTTGGTGCATGCATCTTTTTTTTAGGGATTCCACAGCTCTCATTTATTTTTCATCTTTTTCTTGTTCCTGACTTCAGACAAGTTGGTGTTAAAAGCGTATCAGGTGTTCTAAGCATGGGAGGTTATCAGCCTCTTCTGGGCCTCATGACCCATACAGCCTGCTGTTCTTTTTTTCCTATTCCCTTTCATTTTTCCTCCCCAGACTGACAGCCAATTCAACAACAACAAAAATCTATTCTTCTTCACAAGTTAGTACTGCGTGTTCACTCTTCTCAGCCACCTTTCACACAAATTAGACTTAAACAGCATGACAGAACCACGCAAACCGAGAGAAAATAATTAAGAAAGAATTAAAAGAACACAATATGTGTTCTCTTGGTAACACGGCATTCTGGCAACGGTGCAATCTCTTGGGTTGCCAAATCATGTCCCAGGAATTCCCAAATCCCCTTTGCGGCTGGAACACAAACCAGACCTCTTGATGTAGGATCTTCTTGGTGCAGATCCATAACAATGGCTTTTGCAACCGGAGTCACACACAGCTCGTTCTGAGAAAAGGGACATCCGAGGATGTGAAGCGGTGGCTGAGCTCAAAGGCAGATGGAGGCTGAGATGGTTTGGGTGAAACCCCCCTGCTGAACACCCAAACTTCACAGTAGTCTGCAGCCCCCCTTTCTTTCCCCCCACACCCACCTGTACAAACCCAAGAGAAGGGAGAAGGGAAGAAAGAAAGACTGGAATGCTGAAAATGAGCAGACCAAAGCTGTATGATTATATACACATGTATTAACGCTTATATACAACTAAAATAACATGTACACAGAATAAGAGACCCCCGGAAAATCCAGAATAGCACTAAAAGCTAACGAGAGAAAATCTTACTCTCCTTTTAGACAGCAGAACTTCATTAATCAAGCCCCGGCACTCCGCGCCGCTCAGAGTCCACAAGGCCCCAACTCCTACACACCAGCAGACCGACAGCAGCTGAACTGTCTCCCAAGGCCCCCAGAAGAGAAGAGAGCGAGGAGTGTCTGACCTTGCTGAGTTATACCCCAGTTCACGTAGAAAATCACACGGAATACTGGGAAATGTAGTTCTTTCTCAGCCACAACCTGGCTATTAAGGAGGGTCTAAAAATCAAACCCCTCACAGAGGCTTTCTTCAGTAGAGCCCTGAAATTCTTCGTGCAATTTTCCCTTTTCTATTTTCTGGATTCTTTCACAACTAAGGCGGGCTTGGTTCTGTTCAGATCCTCTGTTAACTCTTTGAGTGCTTTGGTAACGTGTGACCATACACGAAGAGCTCCCACCACATATACTTATTAAGATTCCTATGCAAAACATTCACAAACACCGACAAATGTCATATAGCAGAAAAAAAGCACGGGCATAGGTTTACAGAATCACAGAATCACCGGGTTGGAAGACACCCATCGGATCATCGAGTCCAACCATTCCCACCAAACACTAAACCATGTCCCTCAGGACCTCATCCACTCATGCCTTAAACACCCCCAGGGAAGGCGAATCAACCACCTCCCTGGGCATAGTTTTTGATTTAAAAAATCATACAAGTGTATGTTTGAAGTGAAGTATAATCCTTTTTCTTGCTGACTACAGCACAGCTATAGGTTACTAGTTTATTTTTCATTTTCAGCTTTTACATAGGTGTGGTGAATATTGATTCTAACACCATTTGTTATCCTCTTTAGACTTTACTCTTCATTTCTCAGCATGCAGAAAACCACTAACAAACACTCCTTCCTGTGTAATGACAACACTCTATAAAGCTAATTATACCCAAGTCAGTGATTAGTAATTTACATACAGGCAGTATCCCAGGGAGCCTGCAGATTTCCTTACAAAATTCAGTAACATTGCATGAAAATTCGTGTGCTCCCTACAGTTCTCTAGCTCTTAAGCTAGTTGAGATCAGCAGAGCAGCACTGATGGCGAGTGAGTTATGTCCTTTTATCCCTTCTCATCTTTTAATGATTATGTTGGTGTAGAAATATTGGAATCGCCCGATCTACCTAAGGATAAACGTGGAGGGCTCATTTCAAAGTCGAATATGGAAAATCAGGCACCTGAAATTATGCCTGGGCATCATGGAGACACTGGTCTGATCTTCTCAGTTGCTGATTTCTTACCACTGCCTGGAAATCAAGGGGAGGCTGACTCTTTGACCGGACCCTTGATCTCTGTTTCCAGAGATCCTCAAGAAGATCCTTCCTTCTTGAGAAGTCAGAGTGTGAACGTAAAAAATGGTCAACGATCATGTGATTCTGATATCAATCCCTGGTAAATCTTGACATCTACCCCTCCCGGTTTACAAACCTCTTCCCCTGGCGTGCTGTTAGTATCATATCCACACGCTACAGCATATGGTGCAGGGTACACGTCCGTCCAGCCCTGGCTTGTGCAATTCCTGGTCACGTTCCCTGGAAGAAAAAAGTATGATTTAAATAGAAACGTTCAGCTTGCTGTTAAACAAAAGCCTATCTTTTGTCGATTCAAATGCCAGAGCACGTTTCTTCCAGCACTTAAGAATAAAATTCTCCTCTTTTTTTCTCCGTTATGAAGCGTTCATATTACATAGAACACAGAAACAGGAGAGACCATTGTGTTGTAAAGTTCAGACCACAAAACTATGTAGATTTTAATACTGAGGTGTCCACAAAAGATCTTTTCTAATTGTACCATAACGCCAGTCGGGCCTGGACCTTCAGTTGTTGACACTGCACCACTATTGTTTTAGAGTCTTATTGTCATTCTGCCCTTGCTCCTGGAAAATTTTTCATCTAAACGGAGCAGTGAAATATTTACAACTTTCACTTTGCTTGTAAGAAGACAAGACAGGGATGGATAGAGTGCTCATTTCCCATTATGCAGGTACAGTCAGAGGACAGGGAACTGAATACAGACCTTGCCTACAAGTTGAGCCCTGATCAAATGAGATTCCTGGGAACTCTACCGGACTCTTGTTTGAGAACTAAACACTTCACGCTTTGGCTATGAGAGGAGAAAAACCAGATACTTACAACCTGTAGTGCCTGTTTTAACTTGTATACTCAAAGACAGGAAGATTTCCTGGATTCTTAAGCAAGTTGAGTGCCTGGGGCCTCCAATTGTCTAAAAGAGCCTGAATTAATATAAGAACATCTCTTCCCTTCAGCCAAAACTGACAAAACTGTGAAGTTCACGTGCCTTTTCGATACTCTGCACTTCCTGGTCCATGTGGGATTGCAAGGAGGCTGTCCAGTGCAAAGAATTTCTCACTTCATAAGACACCTCTGTTTCCCGTCTCAGCTGGACCTCAAACTCACATTGGCTAGAAGCTGTACAGACGTTAATCAAGCAAAAAGAAGGAAATATCAACCACCTTACCAGGTACTTCTTACCCTAAAAGGTTTGTGGTCTAAAACACCAAGATAGATCTTTTTAGGCAGGAAAAACAAAGCAACAACATATCCAACAGTACACGGCAAATTCTCCCAGCACCACTATGACTGCTGGTCCCTATATTAATGTGAAATGCATCACTTTGGCTTACCCTCAGTGCCATTTATCATTTCAAACTATCTGCCATTCCAGACTAGAAAGCTGGTACAATAAGCCAGAATGAACAAACAGTAGTCAAAACTCACTTCTGAGATGAAGAATTACATCAGTGCAACTTAAGAGCTTTGCAAACACTTGCAACAATGGGGTTCTTTGCACACAGGAACAATAAAGCTTCTGCAAACAGAAGCAAATCAATTATGCGGCTGTGAGTCATGAAAATAGTCAAGCATCACCTCCAGGAATTTCTGACAATTGAGTCGTCTGAACATTCTCCTAATCACAGACCTGTCTTGCATTGAAATAATTAGCAGCTGATCCCCTGGCTTCATTCACCTCTTGAATCCCTGTGAGAGGTGGATTTTAACACTAAAACTTGCCCCTGTAACTTGTCCTTACAAAAGATTTAACTTCTAGTGCTTTTGTTCATTTAAATGACTGCTCCAAAAGTAGTTAACTTCCGCACACTTTGTGGGTTCCTGTTCCCCAGGCTTTTTCTGCACGGTCACTGTTTGCATTTCTTTTTACGAGGGTTCATATCAGGATCATAAGAGATCTTGTGCAAACAAATCAAGGACATGACTGTTCAGTACTTTCTTCTTTCTTTTTAGGTGTTATGCAATTTCTGTTACTTCTCCTTCCTTACAATGGATCCCATTATCTGAACTTTTCTGTTTCTTTTCCCTTGCTCAAGACTCCTCCCTCTGTTTGAGAATGCCTTCAGCTTTAGTAGTCTAGATTCTTTGCTTCTTATTCTCAGTGAACAACGGAATGCTTGCTTCAGATTAATTTCCTCATATGTCTCTTATTTCTTCTTTTTAAGTGCACTTCCCCACAACTGTTTCATTCTTTTGCAATTCTGTTCGCTGTGTTTCCTTATGTTCAGCTGGAGCTTCTTGTGTTTGGCCATGGTCAGAAAACCCAAAGGCAATTAGAAAGTGCAAGAGGGTCTCATTACTTCATTTGTGCATTTGTGAACAAGAACCTTTTTTGTAACCGAAGTCCTCTTATGGGTGCTACCAGGAGCACAGAGCAAAATCCCTGGTTCACGTTTCAGGTGTATATAACCTCTGCAGAAGCATCAGGCACATGGTCTCACAAAGACAGAATATTATTTATGAGGTGCTGCTACTGATGTTGCAGTGATATGTTGACCTCCAGCTCATCCACAGCAATTCTTTGTGGCAAACAGGGGTTAAGGCAACCGGAATAAATTGCTTTCATTGTAGTCCAAATTAAGTTAAACTGTGTGACCAGCAGGTCCAGGGAGGTTATTCTCCCTCTGTACTCGGCACTGGTGAGACCGCTCCTTGAATACTGTGTGCAGTTCTGGGCCCCTCACCACAAGAAGGATGTTGAGGCTGTGGAGAGAGTCCAGAGAAGAGCAACAAGGCTGGTGAAGGGGCTGGAGAACAGGCCTTATGAGGAGCGGCTGAGAGAGCNGTTTAAGGCACGGGTAGATGAGGTCCTGAGGGACATGGTTTAGTGTTTGATAGGAATGGTTGGACTCGATGATCCGTTGGGTCTCTTCCAACCTGGTGATTCTGTGATTCTATGATTCTAAATCATGCAGGTTGGGAGCCATTGGCTCAGAAGGTGCACAATAATTGCTAAGGTGCAATAACTCAGTTGTGTATCTGAGTCCTGAGCAACATATCACCAGGACACAATTAGAAGGGTCTCAGAACTACAGCTCTTTCTCTGCCATCTTCTCTCTTCGCAGACATCAGGACAGGGGAGTTTAAAAGTGAGGTTTTTTAAAGGGAACAAGGTGATGACCTTCTCATAAGCCAGGCAGCAGGACATGGATGTACAAAGGGAGCAAAATAAAGGGAGGGCAGAAATGGAAGGAAAGAAGTTCTCTAGAGACGGCAAATAAAATGCGCACAGGTACATCTCATACAAGCTAAAGAGACAATAGCTACTGCTGGAGAACCAGGAGAGGAAACTAAGCAGTCAGCTTTCCAGAAGTTTGCTGTGGTATAAAAGCCGCTGCTTCCAGGAGAGAATGACAAGTGTAAATATGAGTCTAGACCTTTGTCTCATTTTTATCACTGTTTATGACAGTAATAGAATCATAGAACGGTTTGGGCAGGAAGGAACCCTAAAGATCCAGTTCCAACCTGCCCTGTGCCATGGGTAGAGATGCCTTCCACTGGATCGGGGTGCTCAAAGTGTCATCCAACCCAGCCTTGAACACCTCCAGGGATGGGGCATCCATGACTTCTCCATCCAACCTGTGCCAGTGCTCCACCACCCTCACAGTAAAAAAAATTCTCATTATCTAATTTAAATCTCCACTCTCTCATCTTAAAAAACATTACTGCTCATCCTATCCCTGCACTCCCTAATAAAGGGACCCTCGCCAGCTTGAATGCATAAATCACTATTGTATGTCAATGCATAAAACACTATTAAAATGCAAGGGGCAAAGCCCCAGGACTGAATAACCAGTTATTCAAGAAGATTTACTGAAACAGTCCCTTACAGGTTCATGTGTAGCACAGCAGGCTGTTATTCTTTAATGGCATCACCACATTTCTTGGTCCAGTCTGAGATATTAGCTTTACCTTTTTGCAGATATATTGACCACAGAAGCGCAGACTTGTTAGTGGCTTGGCTGCAGGTCAGGAGCCAGTGAGACTGGCAGGGTAACTCCTGAACTCAACAAAAGCTGGTCTGCAGCACGCTAAACGCTATCTAACTGCAAAGTTAAGCAGGATAGCTGCACAAGTCAATGGAAACTGCTGTATGTTTAATATATGTATGGACAAAGTGGCCAAGAAGGCCAATGGCATCTTGGCTTGGATCAGAAACGGTGT
>WAAB01002100.1:0-23824 GCA_013389865.1 Piaya cayana
AACAGGGCTGGACCCAGCACCAACGCTGAATTACTTGTATAAAGTTCAAAGCAGCTCTGCATTTTCCTCTAGGCAAAGTATTCTAGGAGAGTGAAAAAGAGTGGTGTTTTTTTTTTCCTCCAGAAGGAATTCAAAGCCAGAAGTCTCTTAAGAGAGGGACATTCTAAGAGAAAAACAATCATAAAGTTAAAAAAAAAGAGAAACAGTCACCTCATTACAGAATCACAGAATCACTAGGTTGGAAAAGAACCACTGGATCATTTCCTATCAATCACTAAACCATGCCTCTTAGCACCCTATCCATTCATCACTAAACCATGCCTCTCAACACCTTGTCCACCCATCATTAGTGGGAAAAATTTTGAGAAGTTCTTTAATAAAGTACTGGAAGAAAGAGGCGTCATTATTCATGAGGCATTCGGAGCTGAGGAACAGTTTCCACAGGCTTAACAGAACTGAAGTTCTCTTTTTGATATTCATCTCAAATTTGGTGATTCTCTTCCATTTTTACCATTTATACGCCTTTGCTCTTCAGTCTTTGAAGAGAGGCAAAGAGCAGATGGCAGAACTACTCCAACCATTTCCTCAGTCTTGGCCTTGCTCATCATTACAAGAAGCAGTGATGTGAATATGTGGAAGAGGAGTAAAATGTGGGTCTTAATGGCACTAAATCAGTTGGAAACCCCTTAAATCTGGGCTGAAAAAATAGAAGTAGCACTAAAACCACAGATGGGTGAGGACACTGACAAGGGGAAAATCTCCCTGTGATTGGTGCCAGTGGGATCGAGAACCATTTAATCAAGAACTGATTCCAGGGAAACTTTTGTTTCCTTGGCGCTGGTTGCTGTGGCCATGACCAGGACCACAGTAGCAGCAGGTGAATCTTGAACTAAAGGAACTGGTAAAGAAGAAAGATAACGTTATGTGTTTGCTTCCCAGTCTTGCTGTGCCTCACGTCATACAGCAATGTTACTGCAGAGATATTCGCGATATCAGAGAGCTATGTGAGGACTCTTCTGTACTCCACATCCCAAACCAGGTTTATCAGCAGAGCTCCTTCCTTCATGCATTTCATATCTGTGCTGAAAAGTTTCAGTGGCATGAGGAATAAAAGGCTCAAACAATACAAATCCCATTGCAAATTTCCAAGGGAAGTTCTAGCTTAGGAAAGAACTTTGTGTTGCACGGCTGAGATCCCACAACATGTCCTTGTTTTGTTTATAATAATCTATCAATATAATCTCATTACATCATCAGGCTGAGACTGCCCTTCTTAGCGTGCTTTAGATTTTATGGATTTTACGGGCACGGCATCCAAAGGCTGTGGTATCATGTAATTCGGGGTGCTGATGGCTTACTTAGCTCTCAGTTGAGTTTTATGTTGTACATTCTGGTGGGGATGGTCTTTTTCTGTCCCTTGCAGATCTACAACACGTTTGCTCAGATTACAATATTCTCCCATGATCAGCCCCCAAAGCATTTCTGGTGGAGTCAAAATATATCTCAGATAATTTATAAATCCTGTAAGAGCTTCAGCAAATGTCTCCCTCTCTGCTCCCAAACAGAAATGTCCTCGTTCAGGAATTACACTCCATTTAACAGAACTTAACACATCAACAGGAGAAAGCAAAGAACATCCCTAGAAGTAAGATGAAGTGCTTCGTCTTTAAAAAGGATATATAAAAAGAATTTTTCAAGGTGAGTGTTGTTGCTTGCTTTGGCCACGAGATGGCGAGGCAACATTTAGGCTCGCCTTCCGTAGAATCATGGTTTGGGTTTGAAATCATAGAATCACAGAATCACTAGGTTGGAAGAGATCCACCGGATCATCGAGTCCAATCATTCCTATCAACCACTAAACCATATCCCTTAGCACCTCATCCACCTGTCTTTTAAACAGCTCCAGGGAAGGTGACTCAACCACCTCCCTGGGCAGCCTCTGCCAGTTCCCAATGACCCTTTCTGTAAAAAATTTTTTCCTGATCTCCAGCCTGAACCTCCCCTGGNCACACTGCTGGCTCATATTCAGTTGGCTGTCAACCAACACCCCCAGAACTCTCACTGCAAGATCAGAACCAGATATGAAAAATCACACTGCTTAGACTTAACACAAATTTTCCTCTAGATTTTTTCTTCCCACAGTAACGTACAGAAGGCCAATGGTCAGAAGGCAAATACCAATAGCATTTCCTCTCTGTTTACCAATTATCAGTCCAGGAAGCTTTGTGCTAGGAAGAACCACCGTGACCTCTTTGTACGTGCATTGTGGGGGCCCCCAGGAGCGTACAAAGAACAGGGACTCTGGCTGTGAGGATCAGTGGCCTCTCTGTCACAAGGTGTAGTTGCTGCCTAGAATTACAATAGCAACACCACCACAGAGGCAGAATTAACTGCTGTGTTCAAGTCTCATCATGCTTAGTGATGAAAGCTGGGGGAAGAAGAAGGGAGGAGACATTCAGACTTATGGCATGTCTTCCCAAGTAACCATTATACGTGATGGACCCCTGCTTTCCTGGAGATGGCCAAACACCTGCCTTCCATGGGAATTAGAAACTTAATTCCTTGTTTTGCTTTGCTTATTTGTGAAGCTTTTACTTTACCTATTTAACTGGCTTTATCTCAACCCCATGAGCTTTCTCACTTTTAAACTTCTGATTTTCCCACCAGTCCACCAGGGAAGGGTGAGCGAGCAGCTGAGGGGAGCTTAATTGCTGGTCAGGGTTAAACCATGGCAGCAGGAAAAGATTGCCTGCTTTTTTACATTTTAATGAGGTTTTTTTTCCTAAATACCAGTTTTAAATTATTGTGCTCCTTCTCAATAAGAAAAAAAAAAGGGCAAAAAAGTTCTAACAAATTCAGAAATTGCACTAACTTTTTTCCTCACCTGCACCCCTACATGAAAACTAACTTTTGTTTCAATCCCTCCCCAGCGTGCATGCACAACTGAGAGACTGCAGACTGACCACAGACTCATTTGTTGTCACTTGGTGAGCCTGCCCCAAGGGGTTACATGAAACCCCTCTCACATCCTGTTCGCTTGCAGAATGATCTCAGAGAGACCGCTCCGGCGTCACCCACTGTGTCTCATCCATATTACCACTATTTCAGTGTTAGAAGCCCCTAGTACAAGTCCCTTCATATCCCGGATACTGCTGTTTGAGTAAGGTGAACAGGAATCCTGGGAGACCAAAAGATGGTCTTGCTTCACAGAGTATTTCTGAAAGCTGGTATGAGGATATAAAACCAGTGTCATCCCACTGACAAGCCATCCTGCTTTTCTTCTACATGCTATGATTTATACAGAAAATTAACAGGAAAATGTGTTTCTCACAATGACTTATTTTATGTTATAAACACATGGACAAAGACGCAGGAAGCAGCAAATAATTGTTTCCCTAAATCTACCTTCTCTAGATCAAATAAGATCAGACTACTTCAGGGAGCGTCACAAAGAGTTTGTATCTTTTTGCTTCTATATCGCCCTATGCCCATGAAGAAGTAAGATGCGTGCAAAAGAGCCAAATCTGCCAGAGCCCTGGCAAAAATAGCCTAAATAGACCCGTCCTGCCAGGCAGTTTTGGGGTGGCTGGCAAAAATCCTGA
The DNA here is from genome assembly GCA_013389865.1 of Piaya cayana. Classification (NCBI taxonomy): domain Eukaryota; kingdom Metazoa; phylum Chordata; class Aves; order Cuculiformes; family Coccyzidae; genus Piaya; species Piaya cayana. The sequence goes on from WAAB01002100.1 coordinate 3,603, forward strand.
CTTCGAGGCAAGGGGGCAGTTGAAAAGGAAAAAGGTACTACAGCAGCCAGAGCTAAAGGTGAAAGCAAGAGAAATGCCAGCTTCTCCTTTGATCTATAGTTTGTTGTATCAGCAGGATCTGTACATAACAAAATGCTGTTGCTCCTTGGGCATTTTGTGCTATAAAAAACCAACCCTGAAGTCCACCATTACCTATCCCACTGCCAGCAGCCCATTAGCACCACCACAGTGTCTTTATCACTGGCACAGGTACAATGAATGGAGAAACAAGACAAGCAAGAATGAGTCAATTTTGTGATCTGACTTGCCATATGAGTGCCATAAGGCAGGGTAACCAAAGGGGTGGGAAGGAACAGACAGAGCAGGTGAAGGCATCTGTTTTAAACAGCAGTGTCTGCTTACTCTTTTAAGTGCTGATGATGGTTTGGTGTGAGAGTGGAGTTATGTTCCAGTTAGATGCATTATCTCTTTACCACCATAAAGAGAGAAACCATGGAGCAGACTGCAAGGGAAGGCTAATGCCTGAACAAATGTCACAGATTGTTAAGTTTTTTTGGGAAAGCTGTGGACGTGCCAGGACAGCATTAATACCATATCAGTCCTGGAGGTAGAATATGTTTCCTGAAGTTCCCTAACATATAATGTAGAATATATCTTCACCCAGCTGTGTGAGAAGTGAAAAACAGAAGGCATAGTCACCATATCTACTTCCACATGCTTTCTAGACTGACAGCACAGGAAGCTTGGTGCTCTGGAGAGGGATCTCCAGCTCCAAGAGGCTAATCATTCAAGAACAGGCGGGTCAGAGTGAATTGGCACAGCAAATAGCAATGCTGACTACTTAGAGCACAGTGACAAGGTCCTCCTCCTCAGCTGAGACAGACAGACACTTGAGCAGCAAAACCAAGTGGTTTTGACAAGAATTTTGTTCAAATGATTCCATGAGCCTTCATGTTGTTTGCTACTGGAGCAATTGCCAAGGCAGACTACCCTTTAGAAGCAAGTAGCTGTCGAACCTGGAGATCAGGGCAATGCATACCAAGTGCTTCTTTGCTTTGTGGTGCCCATGGTTGAGTAGCATGTTAACATCAGGATAGGATGCTAATCACTAGCTGGATGGAGACATGAAGGAAGACAATTCACTGCAGGAGCTACAACATAATGGCATGAGTCTGTATTCCCCAAGAATTGGAAGTCTTCCAGAAAAATAGGACCAGGCAGGTGGTTGCTCCCCAGATTTCCTTATCATGAGGTCACACAGAAGACTCACAGCAGAGAAAGTATCAGAATGACCTTTATTAGTCCACTGCTGGATGGAAAGAGACAGAAGAAAATGTTCTGGGGGGTTGCTTTTTGAGGAGGAAGTGTGTGGGAGAGAGGTGGCAGGGAGCAGTTGAGGAAAATGTTTAGCTTTTGTTAGGAAAATGATAAACCCCAAAGTAAAGGTCCCCAACTACACACAAGTGCTACATCAACAAATGCTAGCTGATTTTGTGGGGTTTTTTGGTGTTTGATGTAAACTGAACTGCCCTATGTTCAGGCACTCAAGAATTTTTCTTAAAAAAACCCCAAAATATTTTATATAAAAAGATTTTAGGAAAAAGATTTTATCTCACAACAGGACCTATTCAGGAATTTGCACTTAACAGTGCTTCTTATTGACATGTAAGACTGAGGACAGGTGGTTGTTTTGGAGCAGACTGCAGATCCAAGTGGCCACTTGGTGTCTCTGCCCATTGAGACACAGGCCAAGGTGTTAAGATACATGCCTTCAACAAGGCATACCAGAGTTGGACATCATCTAGAAGAAAAAAGCATATCCTGGGGAAGATAAGGACCACAGTTTAAGTGAGGACGATCATGAATTTCAGAAGTTTAACTGAGTTTATTTCCATTAACTTTAGTTTCGTGTTTCATACTGTCACTGCAGCACATCCACCAGTGGTAACATAAGCTTCAGCAGCAACCGTGTAACCAAGGTAATGACTAGACCTGCTCTGTGCAGCTGTGAGACCAGTGGATGTTCTGTATCTCAACTACAAATCTTTTGGCATGGTCTCCTACAACATCCTTACAGACAAGCTGTGAAAGTACAGGCTAGATAAGTGCACAGTGACATTGGTTTAAAACTGCCTGAACAGCCAGTCCCAGGGAATTGTGATCAGTGACACAAAAGCCAGTTAGAGACAAGTCTCTAGCTGTGTGCACCAGTGGTTGTTGCCTCTTCATTAATGGCCTTGACATGGGAACAGAGTGCACTCTCACCAAATTTGCACACAGTGCAAACCTGGAAGGAGCAGCTGATACACCGGAGAACTCTGTTGCCATTCAGGGGGACCTGGACAGACTGGAGAATTAGGATGAGGGGAACCTCAATAAGTTCGACAGAGGAAAATGCAGCCCTACAGCTGGGTAGAAATAACCTCATCTAATACAGGCTGGCAGCCTACCAGATGGAAAGCATTTCCACAGAGGATCTTAGGATCCTGGTGGACACAAAGCCAGGCATGAGCTAGCAATGCACCCATAGAACAAAGGTGGCCAACAGCATCCTGGGCTGCATTAAGAATAACAATGTCAAAAAGTCAAGGGAGATGATCCTCTTTACTCAGCCCTGGTGTGTCCACATCTGCAGTGCTGTGTCCAGCATTGGGCTCCCCAGTACAAGGAAGATATGGACTTACTGGAGGGAACTTAGTAGAGGGTCACAAAGATGATTATTTTAGGGGTCAGAGCATCTTTCACATGATGAGATTTCGAGTGTGTTGGAACTGTTCAGCCTGGAGAACAGAAAGTGCAGTGGGACAAGGATAAAGAGCCCATCCGGACCTGAGTCATAAAAAGGAGGCAGAAAATCTACAACAGCACATCAAGAAAATAAGTCTTGTCAAGTTTGACACCGCACAGAGCTCTGGGTACTACTCACATGAGCACCTTATGTTTTACAGAGAAGCCTGAATTTAAGTGGTATGCTTAACTGGCAAGAAAGGAGAAGAAATTCCACTTGATAATTTTTTTAATAGCACTACTAACAGTCTGCTCAGTAATATTCTGTGGTTGCAGAATCACAACTACTCCCAAAAAGCACTGAAGACAGTATTTAGGGAAAGAAGCACATGTAAGAATGGCCTTTATGGCTCATCTCCATAGCACTTCTCTGGTTCACTGCAGACAAGCTGCATTTTACCTTTGAGCAGCTGAGGGTGCCAGCTGCCACTGTCTCTCTCTCTCTCATAGCAACTAAATTTTCGCCTTCTGCCATAGTTCCCCTTCACCCTTTGAGGCAGTTAACCACAAAGATCCAGAAAAAGTAGCTCATTATCTTCCTTGAAATACCTAACACACTACTTGCCACCATGATTTCCAAACAACCACAATGCAAAATATTGCACCACCAGGCCCAACATATTTTGGACCTGGATTGTTCCCCTGTTTTGAGGAGACTGGCTAAAAAGAAGTTGTGCACAGTGTGGTTTCCACAGCAATGCTTATATATCTGTTGCAATGCTCTATCCTTGCACAAATACTCAAGCACCAGATAAAGCAGACATTCACCCACTTACAACCCATTCAGGGTTGCAACTGAAAACGCAGCACAGGGACCAGACAAGAATCCCAGGCAGAATTGGGAATATAGTTATGATTTATGTTGAATTTCTGAATGCTTCTGTTTGCTTCAACCAAAAAAGCCATAGTGTTGAACATTCAGATTCAACACGTAGAAAACACTATGTCTTCACTGAAGTCTAATAATGATAAAAAATGCACAGAAAATCCCCACAATTAATCAAGTGCTGGTTTGGCTCAGTTAAAACTCTCAATGTACCCTAAAAGGTAAGTGTTATTACTTGCTTGACACACAAGATGGAGATTAAAGAGCAGATAGTATATTTTTGAGCTGTTACCATGGTTTTGCACACAACAAACACGTCAGAAACAGCATTAGCAAGCCTACATAGTCGCACGGACCAAGATATGAATAATCAGATAAAAAATAATCTGGGGGCATATGAATAAAGGTATTCCCATGAGAATGTATGAAAAATAGCATTTTAAGTCCATATTTGAATAAGAGTAAAAGCTGGAGGTGAAGAGGAGAGCGGTTCTCCCCCAACATTCACCTAGATGCCTAATTATTCTGTATATCTGCTCAAGATGTAGCTGCAAAATACTCTGTTAATGTAGCATTTGGTATTACGCTAGTGAGTGCAATCCTGGAAGAATTACTGTTCTGTGTTTAAAGACATCCCCCAATACTGCTTTGAGGAACAGTACAGCCTCTGAGACTTGAGGAAAATGAAATTACCATGTAACTCTAGAATCCAAGGGTTTATTTGAATAAGATCTTTGCTTTTATTTCTTCTCTTCAAACATCAACTCAGGTTTTACCTCACTATCATTTGCAGAAATACAAGAAAAGACAGCTCATATTCTAGAAAGGTAGTACATTTTCCCTAGTTCAATGCGTTTTAACTACAATTCTTTGTTAGCCTGCCTTTTAGAAGCATTTTCCTGAAAGTGTGGAGTTTGCCACTAATCCTCCTGAAGTAAGGACAGTAGGACATTTTCCTTCATGACAGAAGATGCTAAAGCTGTTCTCTTCAGAGATTTTGCATGAACAGTCCTCACCAGCAGGACTGTTGCAAAACACTAGTACTAGAACTAGCTTTAACCTGACTGTAGAATTAAAGAGAAAAATAAATGTGTGCTTGCCTTCCAGTGTGTATTTGTTTGTCTATGCCTTCCAGCCATTAATGGGCTGTATAGCTTTCACAGAGAAGATAGGATCCTTTAACATGTAGGATTTCTTCTAGGGTGATTTTAGTAGGTTATTTATTTGTCAAAAGAACTAGATTTCAAACAAGAGTTTTTCTACAGATCTAAGGAAATAAACTAGTGCCCAGCCATGATGAAAGCCAATAGGATGCAAACTTTTGTTCCCTAGAAGACTAGAGAAGACAGGCACCTTTTTATTCACAAATGGACCTTCAAGATTTCTGGACCAAAGTTCTTCTAATGAGTCAGCCTTCCATTGGGTTGAATACATTCTCTAATTCACATCAGCAGAAAGCTGGTTTACAAGTGGCTGAGTTTCTGAGAGAGGTAGCTGAAAGCAGTCATCAGGAGAAGAAAAATTCTAAAGCCCATAAATCCATTGATCTCCACAAAGGCTTGCTGTACATACCCTAGAAGATACCTGCTTAAACTCATACAATTTAAGACTGATTACAAGCATGGATTTCTGTGCAGAGGTGCTTGAGTCATCATACCATTTCAACCTTACAGAGCAGGGGTGATAATGCACATAAACCATAGGCATGAGAAAGGAATCAATTCCAAATAGCTCTTTGATGGTTGCTGGTATTGCTTCATGGAAAGAAATATGTATTATTGCAAACCACAAGAGGTCTAGGGCACAGCAAACCATACGGATCCAGCTCACATTCATACTCATACATTGAGTGAGTTTTCACAGCAGAACAAACCTCTCACAATGGAAAGCACTCAACAGATATGAATCAGTTCAACTTCACATGGACTTACCAGGATGAACCTCAGCAACAAGTGTCCTTACATTTCCTTCAACTTTGAGTCCAAAGAATGTGCTACAGTCAGCTGCCACCACCAGGCTGGGTCAAAATTTCATGAGCACCACAAAAACATTCCCTGCTAGTGTTTATCAGGCTCAGGTTGAAGCAGTAATCTTATTGTGCAGTTGGAGCTATCCAGCCAGAGCATGAGAGAAAAACAGCAAGAACCTTTTTTAATGACTACATACCTTTTTTTAATGACTACAGACAAAGGTTTCACTTCTCTCTGGGACAACAAGGCTCAGCATTGCACTCAGGACACCACAGGATCGCAGGCAAACTGGAACTTCTGCCCAGTTTGCAGATCATCCATTCTTGAATTGCCTTGGAGGAGGAAAGAGAGCAGAACACAGACCAGCAGAAGACACTGCTCTAGTTCCAATTTAGCGTCTGTATCAAACAAGTGAAAAACAACCCTATTAAGCTATCACCAGTACTTCTAACAAAGCTATTTCCCCTGCAGTTTCTTTTCTCCTACAGATCCAGTTTGCCTCAGCTGCAGGCCATTCCAGCAAATGCCCGGCCACAGCTGGGTAAAATGATGAAGCCACTCATTAATTCTTTCTGGATAGTCTTTCCCTGTGGTCTGCGTGCAGTGACACATTGTGACTACAGACCGCAAAATAATATGTGTATGCTCTGCAATGTTTGGGCATTTCCTTACTTCTGACTTCTTCATTTTCAGTTACTAACGTATGATTTTCTTTCCTTTTATTTCTTTCATCTTCTTGATCTAATATGTATATGCTAATAGTACAAAGTGAGAAAGAAGTAGGCAGAGTTTCTTAAGAGAAAACCAGCCATTTGTTCTAAATTTCCATTACCAAAACAAACCGAGATCAGTAAGTTTCAAGTCTTCCTCTGCCACACATGCTTACTTGCAAGACAGAAAATCTGTGACCACAGGTTCTTTATTTTTCACGCAGTGTATCTGTCCACCAAAAGATTATGAAAAATCCACCCACATCTTCCCATCATGTGAGCTCCCCAGTGACATCTGTCTCAAGCTAGTGATACCTCACTAGGTAAGCATCTCTTAATCTCCGTTATGTTTACTCACCCAAAGCAGCTTAAATATGCATGTGATTATAGTTAGAAAACTACATGCAATTACCTCCTCAATAGGAAACAGGAAGCCTTGAATCTGGAACAAGACTGATCTTAGGTTATGCTACAGAGATTGTGGCACCTTAATTCATAGACCCTTTTCTTTCATGCGGGAATGACTAATGGAAGTCAGAGGAGTGACTTCAGGACCTTCAGCTAAGCAGAACTTCTCGCTTTGGAGCAAGATTAGGTAAAAAGGAGAGACAAAAGTCTTTAATCTAGAAGGAACCCCTGAAACGTGACTAGGAGGAAAAGCCAAATGATACAGTGTTTTTTTTTCCCAAGCAGGCTTTATACAAGTACTGTGCAGAAGCATGGGTGGGTGCTTGTAGGTGAGACTACTACAGGCAGTTTGGAAGAGTGTGCAACAGTTCCCATTATAAGAATCCGGTTTTTACAACTTACAATATTGCCAAATGTTCTGAATTTGGGCTGGAAATAGCTGTAGTAGAGGGCTGCCTCAGCTTCATATTTAAATTTTTTTTCCTCTACATTTTAGCTTAGATCAATAATTCAATAACATTTTACACATACCAGAAAGTGTGGCAATTTTTCATTTGAAAAGCTGTAGCAATGACACATCTTAGATCAGGCATGTAATGTTTGACAGTGTTTGTCTTTCTGTTAGTGATATGCTGTGCTGAGCTCCATAAAGGCCTGACCAAAACTAATCAAGGGACAAGACTGTAAATTTACATTTTGTATATGCACTGCACTATCCACTGAGTCTTTCTTCCCAAACGAACACGCATGAGTTCCAGATAATGAAAGCACAGGTATACTCCAGTATTGCTATAAGATTTATGGCTATAAATTGGAGAGAGGCAGATTTAGGATAGGATAAGGAGGAATTTCTTCACCATGAGGGTGGTGAGGCACTGGCACAGGTTGCCCACGGAAGCTGTGGCTGCCCCATCCCTGGAGGTGTTCAAGACCATATTGGATGGGGCCTTGGGCAGCCTGATTTAGTGAGAGATGTCCCTGCCCATGGCAGGGGGGTTGGTAGTGGATGATCTTTAAGGTCCCTTCCAACCCAAACCATTCTATGATTCTATGATTTTATATGCAGAAATGGGAGTGTGGACCCAAATCCTAAGAGTCTTTGCAAGAGAAATTATATCATATTGAAACAGAAGTATTTCTAAAGTCAGGAAGGTACCTATATAAATTCCAGTTCAAAGCAATTCTAAGCCTATAAGTAGGAAAAAAATCCCCAAAGGCCTAAGCCTGCCTTTTCAGAAAATGTGAAAAGATTGAGAGTGACACAGTGCTTTGTATGGCTGTAAAGAGAACACTTGTCGCATTTCCTCAGTCAGGTGGTTTAGAGCTACTAGATTTGCCCTGGCAGAAAAACACAATCAGCCCCTAGGACTCAGAGGTAGTCCAGCAGAAGAGAAGTGATCTAAAGAAGAAACCTATAACTTTGATCATCAATCCAAATCCCAGATACTGTCGACGAGCAGCAAGGAATTTGAGGGAGAGTGACAAACAATTATTCCCACTTCAGTCTCTATGCTCTTTGCTGTTTAGTAGAAAGAGCCTGCTTTAGAAACTTTGTAAAGTGTGAGTCACATTACCCTGAAAGAAGAGACTGTGTACCAGAAAGATCACAAGGATGATGCTCTAGGAAAACAAAGTGTAGCTTTTGGCTGCCCTTTGTGGATCAGTCGCCATCCTGGGGGGTCTGTGGCACCAGGATCCTTTGGTTCCATTTACAGAAGCAATCTCTGTAGCGACACTTCTCAGAGGATGGGCCAAAACTAGCAAAGCCAATGACTGAAGCAGAAAGTCATGTGCTAGCCTTTCTTTTTGTCTGTAGCTGTGTCAATATCATTAGCAGTGGCAACTATTTCTAGGTAGCCCCATATTCTAGCCTGTCAGCACAAAGTTAGCCATTGATGGGGAAGAGCACTGCACAGGTTCAGTAAGGGAATTACCGGTGTCTAAAGTAGAAAAGGCTCCATTTTAAAATATTTAGTATTTCATTCAGTATTTGGAGGGTCTCAAATCTGCCAGTGGGTGAGCCCCTCCACAACAGAAAAATTGTAAGGATGCTTTCTGCTGTGAACTTCCACAGCTGTTCTTTCTTCTGGGACCTATATAAGCCAAGCTATGCTCTGGGAACTAGCAGATGCTATGGATGGGTTTCTTTCCATTTGCATTCTGCATTGTATCACTGAGACACATGAAGTTGCAACCAGTTCTGGGAATTTTCACAGAAACCATAATATGGCTGTTATAGAAAAACCTCTTTCTTTTGTTCTCTTACCTAGCATGGTCATGTGCCCTAACATATCAAACTCCTCTCTTATAAGCAGGAGAATGACCACACAGATGACTAAATACAGCTAGAGGCAGGGGCTGAGACAAACCTGTTATGGTCTGATTTTGAAGGTCTTCGTAATAACTGCCTCCTCTCCCGCTGTAACTTTTCTTGTGTCCTTTCTGTCACAGCCACTCTCCTGTCTGCAGTATAGCTGGAGAACAAGAGCATGAGCCAGATTTCCACACGATATAGTCAATATTTTAACTGTTAGTTAAAACAGGCTTCTACACAAACACATACATGAAGTATCATGAAGTATTTTGAAAAACAGTTAAACCTCCTAGGAGGTACCACAGGTTTATTGTTTTCTTGTGTAGGCAGTACAGTTTCTAAGTACACTAAACCATGCAAAGTGTGGTGTGTAAAGCAGCCATCAGAGCAAAGAGAACATTTTCCTTTTGCACTGAGAAGCAGCAAAATAAGCACTTCACAGAACTAAATTGGGGTTGCTATTAGTTCTTTGTGGTAATGTAACTGCATGACTGAAAGCCACAAAGAATTCAGTAGCAGAAAGTTACACTCTCCTGAATATATATTTAAAATCAACACGAAGATCAAATTCACATAGTGAAAGTGGTTCTGCTGCAGCTAGAAGATGCTTGGTTGTTATAAATTTTTTGGGGTTTTTTTTCAGCAGCAGCATAGCCTGTGAGTTCACATACAGTCAGAGAGAGTATGCACACCTGGCATTTCCCAGGCACAAGAGGAGCCATTCCCTGGTAGCAAGAGACATTTATACTTCAAGACATAGGTCTCTGAGAATTTACTGGCTGAGAGTACTCTGAGTGGCCTTGTTTTATCCTTTATGTTTGTTCTGTTCACTATTTGCAGTTTTATCCAAATTGGTTAGACGCTGTCTAGACAAACTACAAGAGAAATAGATAGCAGACTTTAGAGGTCCATAAATCGCCTTCAGTTTTCCCCCTGCCACAAGTGTGCTGTCAACAAGCTTCAAGGCTGAAGGCAACACAAATTACCTAGCGAATAACACAGATCTGACTAGAGTCCAATGCATTCTAATTCTACTCTAATTCATTATTACTTACCAGTTTGTCCCAAAGGATTACACAGAGGCCCACTCATATAATCTTAATGTGCAGAGAGACGAATGTTCTGTTGACCAGGCTTATATATGTCAGACATTAGATTTAATCAGCTGTCTAAGCAAGTCACCCTCTACCACTGAGGTAAGCAGGTGATTTCATCAGTATTTTAGAGATGGGAGGAAAGGACAGAAGCATAAGATATCTTGTGAGGCTTAGGAGTAATTCCCAGGTCACAGAGGGGGCAGTAGGAACTTTAAAACATACGGAGTTCTTTCCAGCACAACTTCTCACTTAGGCAAGGATCCAATGAACAAATAGGCCTGATACATGCTCTAAGCTCCCTCAGGACATGTCATTTTGCTTCCGATTGTCCTTCATTTTCCAGAAGTAGACAGTATGCACTGGGACAGGCCTATGAGACAGAATAGGTACCAGTTCCCAAGCCTCAGAAGAATGTGTCAGTTGTCCGTCATCTTTGCCTTATTCCTCATGGTCTCTCCAAGTACCTAGGAGGCCTCTTTAGAAATGGCTCAGAACTTCATTCCTGCTAATGCCTAAGCAACTCTTCACTTGAAAAAGCATCAACAGCACCCATCTAAAACAACATATAATACTATCACTTTGCTGAAGTACAAAAGGAAGCATCTTCAGTGCTAATGGAAGAATATGTTTTTTCCACTATCTCAGAATAAGAAAACTCTCTCTGATATGAAACAGAGACAAGAAGAGATTCCTACCCCATTCGAGCTCTGCTGTGGGGTTTATCAGCCACAAATCAGCCCTGTGAAGGGAGGCACGGCAACAGAGGTACAGGAAGCCCAGCTCTGCAAAAAGGCAGGGGGTGGAAGCTCTCCAGCTTCAAGGACCAAATCTGCTAGAATGAAGGGGAGTCATGGCACAATAGTGAAGAGAGCGAGCGGCGACTCTGGTTGCTTGCCCAAGATGTACTGGCACAACAGGAATCTCACACAAGCCAGACTCTACAGAAGACTCATCTGAAACACAGACAAGAGCAGGCCTGAATACTGAGAGCAAAACCTGCCTCTTCTGAAGAGACTGTAAGTGCAAGGAGTAGGTCAGACTGTTCTTTGGAATGTTGCACTGTTACACACCAGGGTCATGGCTTTCTGCCGGGAAGTTTCTTTCAAATTTTGTTGTGGTCTTAGTCAGACACAACGATCACATCAGAGACCAGGTCAGGACCCCAGATATTCAAATGAGGTATGGGAAACAGAAGTTGTGGAAGCCAGATAAGAATCACATTGCTTCCTGAAACAGCACGTAGGCCAAATGTCTATCCCAATTAATGAGGGAATGAGCGCTGCATTAGCCCAATAGATCCGTCACAATGCAGAACCACATAAACATGCTCCAGGATGATTGGATAACACAACAGAAAGAGCCGGCCAGAGACCCAGGTTCCCTGGAACATAACCATCCTTCTGCTGTCATTAGGGCAACAGACTTCTGGGAGGTGAAAAAGAACTTATGAGGACTAAGTATCAAACTTACAACCTATCTTATCAAATAAAAAAACCTATGGAAACTGAGTAGACAATAAATATCATTGGGGACCCAAAGTATACACTGTTTTTCTGTAAGTGCTTAAAAAGTAGTCCTAGAGACAATATCCCTTTGTAATGCCTCTCCTGCATAGTGCTGAAAATATTATAGGTTTTTCTGAACATGTTATTTAAAGGCAAATAGATAGTGTCACCACTCACTGATGACTTCTGCTAAGAAAACCTTTGTATGGGAGTTTTAACATTTCATTCAGACATGTAATTCTAAGAGTAGATAGAAAGTTTTCCCCTCTTGTTATGAGTGATTTAAATACTTTTTTTTCTTAAGAATTAAAGAGCTATGCTAAAGAAATCATGACATAAGAAAGCAGTTAAGATCACTGGCTTTTATCTCATCATCAGTGAGGATTTTAGCACCATTTAAAAAGATTTTTATAATGCTGAGTTTAGCAGGACAGACATAAGGCTTTGAGTTATTTGTCAGGGTTTGCAGACATGCCTTCACCCAGATTTCTCTCAGTAATGAGATTGCAAACCTAATAACAATACTGAAATCAGAGTTAGTTCCTATTCTACAGAGTAAAATGGTAGAATTTCTACTACAGGAATATGTGCAATAACAAGGAGTTAATAATAAATGGAGTAATCTTGCCAACATAATTCAGGATGACATTTACATAGCCAACTGCATTCGAATAAGTAGAGAAATATCATCCTCCTGCACCAATGCCAGTCTAAGACTGAAACTGAACCGGAGCCTTACTGATCTTTCATGTCGCACAAAGTGGAGACTCCACACTGGCCATAGATGGAATGGTATCAGTCTGGGGCTGAGGAATACTCATGCGTCAGGTGCGGTGACTATAAGTCAAGGGATTAAAATGCCTTGCTAACTACTCTTCCATCAGAGAAAAGCAAAGTTAGAAGGCTTCCTCTTCTTGCAGGGCAGTTTGGGGGAACAGTAGCCCAGTCCAGATCATTAGGCAAGTTTATGGTGGTAAGGCTGGTCCGAGATCATGCTGGGAAACCAATCCACAAGTTAAGGTTAAATGAATGTAACACAGGTCAGGCACAGGCAGGAAGTATCAGGCGTCTTCACAGCCATAAACTATGCCTAGAGTCAAGCTATGAAATCAGCCCAGAGCAAGGCATGAGCATCTCAAAGATCAGCACTCCTATCAGGCAGCACAAGCAGGAAACCTTGACCCATTTATGAAATTAAATGGTGCTCCTGCACCTATGAGCAGAAAGTTTGGGGAATGGACAGGTGAGGCTAGTCAGGGCCATTAAGGCTTTTAGTGAACCCTGACAGCAGAAATGTGACCCTTACAAAGGGCAAACTGGCTGCACAGAATTGAGCTTTATTGGTCTACCTAGAAATGAGTGTCAGCTGATGCTTATTAGGACCTTGGCTGCTACATCTACTGTTACACAGAGCCCAGTCACTTCTGAGGGCTGTAATGTAGAATTACAGACACAGATGAGATACTAGCTCCTGAGAGTCCTGCATGAGTGTAGTAGCCACAAAATGTGTTGCTGCTTATAGGATTGTAAAATAGGCTCTGCCTGTCACTCATAGCTCTCACTGAGCAGGACAGCTTTGGTCCAGAGGGCTGTGCTTGAACTGAACATAATGCTAGGGCTTCATATAGGCTTTGCCGGCATCCAGACTTTTATTCATAACAAAAAGTGTCTTCTGCTTTGGTTTGTTCATTCCCATGATAATAATCCGTCTGGACAGATCCCTAGCAGTCTGTGTAAAAGGAATTAAAAATCTGTGAATTCCAGTCTGACCAACAGTGCAAAAGGATCTCCTAGCTGGGATGATCTCAGTGATGGGGGGCTTTCCAGTGCCAAAATTTCAGGATAAGATTGCAAATCTGCACAGTGCAGCTGGTGCAGCTATGCAAAGATAAGTAATGACTGCCTCAGTCTTCACTTATTGCTATCCGTCTTTTCATCACTAGACTGATTGGCCCATGTTTATTTTTACTACATGTGGTATTTCCACTTATGCATATGCACTTTTTCCTATTAAGTAATTTGCTTAACATCTATGCATCAGAAGTTTATCTTGCATTGCATCAAACAGAGTTTATTCTTTTCACGTGTTGCCTTATACATCAAAAGAGACACGTTAAGCACAAACAACCCTCTACGTGAGTAAATCTTAGTTTTTGCAGGCACATAGCCCTTTCCACCAGCAAAAATATTGAATTACAGCATTTCTTATTGTGCCTGCATTCTGTAGAAATGACCCACTCCTATACACAGCATTGACAGGCAACTACAAACTCAATCCTGTATTTGAAAACAAGGAGTTAAATCATCTATCAAATATATCTGAGGCCACATTCCTCATAGCAAACTCAGTTCTGCTTATTTCAGGTTTTATTCCATGGGGATCAAGCAGCAGTCCTTATGATGCTTAAATGCTTAGATCTTTAGATTCAATGATAAATCTCATTTAATTGTTTTTTCTCATTTTTCTTATTCTCAAATACATAGAAAAATGAACTTACCTTTCTTAGAAAAAGGTGAATCTTCCCAGCAATCTAAATGCAGGTGACTGTCAGGATGGATAAAAAAATTCTAATAAAACTTTTCAATTAAGGACTTTTAAATAAAACTACATATAATGACGAATCATTTTGCCATACCGATTCAAACAATTACGTTAGGTAGAAGTCATAGAAAAGTACATGCTTTCTTCTAAAGTTTCACTGATAGTAGACCTTCAAAAATACTTTAAAATCCACCCACAAGTCCCACTCCTTTGAATAAATGAAATCTTATGCTTTGCGTTGAACAGAGTATTTCATTCCATCCTAAAACATTTCTGAAAGAGAGCAGCAGCATCTGGTTTGACCACAAGGTGGAGATGAAAGGGCAATTATAGTGCTTTTTTTCAATTTTATACTGAAGTCACCCACAAGTCAGATGCACTTTATCGTAACTGTCTAGTCCTACACACTGGACAATGAGAAAAATAATGACTATTTGACATCCTATTCAAAACAGCCCGAAAAGAGATTAAGAAACATTGCACTTCACTGTGAATTCTAGCACAACCTGTGGGATAGAATGGAGGAAAAGGGACAGCTTTCTCCTCTAGAAGAAATCTAACACCCATCTCTGAGATCCTACTGCTAGAATAGCTGAAAAACTAGGGTGGAATGTAAGTAGATACAATGGGAGAACCAAGCAACGCAGATTAAGTGTTCCTTCTAAAACCATTTCTGCTTTTTCATTATTTCTGGTGAAATAAGACCTCATTACATGTTTATCATCAGAGAAACCCAGTCAGGGAGAAAAGGAGGCTGGTAACTTTACAGAAGGATTCTTCTTACAGATGGTATGGGTGGCCAGCTATATGAGGTAGAAAGTCCATGCTCAGTGTGGACAGCAATGCAAGAAATCTTAGTTACTTCAACTCTCTGAAGGACAGTTATTTTTAAGGCAGCCACATGATTTGAGTTCTCAGATCATTATTTTTTGAGAGAAGAAAAGCTGCTGTATGCCTGCTGCACACTCACTGTCAACAATGCCAAGTTCATTAGTAAACTGCTGATGGTATTTTGGGCTTATCAGGCTGAATAGATGCTCTTTACAGAGCTCAAAGCTTAAGTTGCTGTCACAATCAAAGGGCACAAAGTTCAGAAAACCATCCCGAAGTGGGAAGCTTAGAGTGCTCGGCTCAATAACACCCTTTTGTCTCATCAAAATTCAAGTTGCAATACATCCTGGATTTTAGTGCCGTTTCATTCTACTTTCAGCATTTTCATCTCAAAGAGCAGCTACGGCAGTTTCTAAAGAATAGTGCAGTGTGAAGCAACATGTCACTGCTAGTCCACACATTATGACTTTTAGCTTCTGACTCACTGCCTCTTTCTTCTTACAGTTGAGACAAGCTTGCCAAGCACCGGAAATTTAGAAATTCTGACCTAATTGAAACATTAAAAGACAGATTTATTGCAACTACCAGAATTTTACCATCATGTTCTTTTCCTCACTGAAGGGTTCTCGGTATCCCCAAATTCCCAAATGAAGTTATACTTAGAGTTCTTTTGACCCACTTTCTGGAGTCATGTGGTTCTGAGATCTCACATTTCAACCATTGTTATTACGGAGTAAAACCACCCCAAAAAATACATTTCTTTTGCAGTCATATGATTTGTGGCCAGCAAGCTGAAAAGTGATTTTTTTTAGTCTTCAGGGTTGGCAAGACTCTTTTTTCCAAATCATATAGGTGCTTTACCCCCCCATGCTGTTCTTAGTTGCACATTGCTAACAAATGTAGACTTATTTCTCTATATAATACAGGCTTTGTTCATTCTGGTGTTGCAAGCAGGGCTGGCTCTTAGTCATATATTAGTGCTGGGAAAAAATGAACTGTTCAGGTTAATAAGTCTGCTTACATCGGAGAAGCTCACTTCTTCTCAATTTCCAATACATCCAATTGCATGTGTACGTTGCATGTATATAATGTGTATATACTTGGGGGTTGCACTTCGTTGACAGAAGCCATTTTTACAATACACTCATAGATAGTTAAGGTAACAGAATAAGGCAATAGCAAAACTGGAAGAGAAATATTTACGTCTAGCCTGTCCTGCACCCCCAAGCTCAAGTCTCATGCCTTCCTAAGAAAGTGGCAAAACCAGTACCATGAATTCAGAAAATTCCATCTTACACATTAAAAATATTGAGACTATCAGGAAAAATCAAGAGTTGGTAAATAAACTGACCTTTCTGGAGTTATACTAGGGATTCTTTTGGATTTTGCACATCTTAATTAAACCAGTTATAACTGAACTATTTTGTGCCTAACAACAGTGGTGGATTAGACTTGGCTAACAACCAAATGCCTACCCAACTGCTCACTTACTACCCACACCCTCAGCAGCAGAGAAGGAGAAAATAGGAAGAATACAAACGAGAAAACTCATGAGTCAAGATTAAAAGAGGGAGATAGCTTATCAATTACCCTCAGGGGTAAAACCGACTTGACTTCAGGGAAATTATTTTACTACCAATTAAAATAAGTATTTAATTAGTATTTTGGATAATGGGAAACAAGAAGGCAAACATTAAAACAATTTCCTTTCCCCTTATCTATGCTCAAGAAAAATCAAGAGTAGTGCAAAAATAGGGGTAAAAGCCTAAAGCTGACAGTCCATAACTTCCTTAACCATCTAGACATTAGGTTCATCACTGCTCTGCTGAGGTGTTTTAAGACCAACTCTGGGAGAAGTGAATAGGTATGAATAGATGCTGCTCCAAATTCCATGTGTATCCTGTTCTTCATCTCAGTACAGGTACCACTAGTACTGTGGTCAGATAACCCATGTTCCAGAACAGCACTTTTTCTAAGAAGGCAGCTAGCCTTTGCCTAAAGCAACAGAGGCATGGGAGTCATGACCTTGTACAGTTGTTTGTTCCAACATTTAGTCATGCACACTGTCAAAAATGCCTGATGTATAATTTGAATTTGACTGCCTGTAGCTTGATGGATGTTGCACATTTTTCACTGGGTGAAAAAGTCCTTTACGACCTGTACTTTTCCCCTGTGCACCTATGTGCATGGGGTGATAAGATCACATTTTTAATTTCCTATATTTCTATTTATTTGTTTGCTTACATGCAATTTTAACTATCTAGCCAAAGAATTAGATCTTCCCAAAAGGCATTTCTTGATACCGTTGAGGAAATGACAGTATGCAAATCAAGATTACCTGCCAGCTTATTTCACTGTGGGTACTTTAAACTTTGAGGCAAAACTTCATTTAAACTATGAATTTGTCCTCATTATATGATTCTATCACTTAGCTTGAAAGGTTTGGCCTTTTCAGGACAAGATACACCACTGAGTGCTCTTGGTGAAATTGATGGTGGTGAAACTAAAACCAAAAGCTTTCTTTCCCATTTGTAGTCTCACTATTCAATCACATTCCATAAAGCTGCACTTAGTATTGCTGGCAAACAGGCACATTGTACAACCACGTCCCGCTTGCAGCTATTAGCTACCAACATTAAGTTAGTATCACATAGTACATACACTGCAGTGCCTTGTTCTGCACATCGTGCCTCACTGTGTGCTCCACTCAGCCTCTCTTCTCTCTTTCTCTCTCTCATTCTCTCTCTCACTCTCCTCTCTCTCTCACATCTTCTCTGATACATCAGTGCAAAGGAATGTGAAGACTCCTATATTCCAGCTGATGGAATGCTCCAATGTAGGAAAATGGAGCTGTGATGTCAGTGGTTCACAGGGATAGAGGGGAGAAGGAATGACATTTTGTCATGTAAAGGGAATCAGAGATGAGGAGGGAATCGTGGCAACTTCTATGCTACTTTCTTTGGTTGTGGTGATAGGTCGTCTGAGAAAATGTTCTCCAACACCCATAACTTACTTGTGAGATCAGATCACTTGGACAGTGGGGAAGGGCTAGTGTGGCTGGAGGAAAGTTAGATGTCTGCCTTCACCTCCTGTCTTCTGAAGTTCCCTTTACCTCTCTCCAAAAGTTTTAATACAAGAGTGACTTATTATGGATTCCTGACGGCTTTTTATTTTAAGCTAAAAAAAGACAAATTTCAGTTCTCCATGACTGCTGGATGCAGAGGTGAATGTCATGGTGGATCTCAATGAAATTTTTACAGTTTAAGGATGATCTTGAGCTATGAGAGTCCTGTGGAGGTCTCTGTGGTAAGCTGACCTCTACAGAAAAGACAGAATATGCTAGTAAACTAGAGAAACTGAGAGAGATTTCCTCCCTGGTGATCACAAGTAAGATGCTGAAAATAATAATTTTAAATGGCAAATGTGGGGTTTTGTACTGCTCTGTGAAGCAGAGCTGTCTTTGGGAAGACTTTTCAATGCAGGTGCAGATAGTGATAATGAACATAGCATATATTCTTAAACAATATTGTGACTTTGCTGCACATAAACAGTCTGTGATCAACCACAATTATCTGTAGACAGTAACAGCAGCAACACACACACACACACACACACACACGCACGTCTGGTGATACATTAGCAAATCCTGTCACCATCAGATAGTTCTGACTTGAATCACAAGCTTCTCTTTACTTCCTTTAGCTTTACCTTCAGGTGATGTTAAATGCAGTCTAGATAGAAAGGGGAAGAAACAAGAGTTTTTAGAAGAAAGACAGAAAGATTAAGATTCAAGCCCAGATAACTAATTATTTCTATCAGGACTAGAAATTAGTTTCTGTTTTCTTTCATCCCCATGATGCAAAAGCAGCAGGATGCCTCACCTCATACCAGCTTCAAGGTAAAAGAAGGAAGTCACTTTTCATTCATTACATAAATGGGCCATGTGCCTCCTTTATCACCAGACATTGCTGAAATAAGAAAACCAAGCAGACTGCATAAAACATTAGATAATCATGATTTGGGGAAGCATTACAAATTAAAACAAGGCAGGTGCATTACTGAAACAGATATTAAGCTTTATGTACTGTCACTTAAACCAGTAACTATGTCCTGATGATTAGAAAGATTCTTGCATCTTTCAGTGATTTGATACTGGACTTGAATTTCTTCACTAGAAATGTCCATTCTATTAGAATCATCTTCTATCAGTCTTAATGCTATTTACTAAGTAAAATATGACACAAGTAACTGTCCAAACTCCAAATCAGGCAGAAGAATCTCCTGCTTCTGCTTACATGTGTAGCATTTGTTGCAGAAAATAACAGCAAAATAATAGCAAATTAACCCTGCAAATATATCGGCACACCAGCTTCTTTTCACTGACCTCAGTTAATTTATGCCAGGGGAGAATTTCCCACAGATTTCTCATGTTTCCTTACTCCAGATTCTTCAGATGGTAGAGAACATATCATATACAGCCTTATTATTATGTGCAGCCACAGTGGGGATAATAGACAGCATGATGTGCAGGGTAGGGCAGAGGCTAGTACTAACCTAGCTGAGCTAGTGGTTTCCAAGCCACATCATTATAAGTGCTACAAATGGTGTTCAAATGCAGAACTTCTTTCATAGCCTTATCTTGCCCTCCCTTGACCTGGAGATTGCTAGGAAGGGTTTAGGACAACTCTCTGGGGCAAACTCTCCATGGGACACTTCTTCATGGCTGATTCTCCATGGTGAAACCCCATGCGAGGATCCTTGAGCGCCTGGAAGTGAGCAATCTGGCAGATGCTGCAGTTCTCCCCCTGTGCACAATGAGCTCTGCAAAGCCCTTGAACCTTGGCAGGGGCTCTTGCCAGCTGGGGCTCAAAGTGTAGAGTTGTAAGCAAGGATGGTCAGCCATGAGGTGTCCCACAGCAAGTTGTCCTGCAGAGAGCTGTCCCATGGAGAGTTCTCCCTTTCCAGCTAGGAAGCATTTCTGTTGGAAAAAAACAGCTCAGGCTCTGCTGTCAAGTGAAGACAGAATCACAGAATCACAGAATGACCGGGTTGGAAGAGACCCACTGGATCATCGAGTCCAACCATTCCTATCAAACACTAAACCATGTCCCTCAGGACCCCGTCCACCCGTAACTTAAACACCTCCAGGGAAGGCGAATCAACCACCTCCCTGGGCAGCATATTCCAGTGCCTAATGACCCTTTCCGTAAAAAACTTCTTCCTAATATCCAA
>WAAB01002100.1:23947-58887 GCA_013389865.1 Piaya cayana
ACTGCTGGAAGATGATGGAAAGGGGTTTGGCCAGTACATCCGCCAGCTCTCTCAACACCCTGGGGTGAATCCCGTCTGGGCCCATAGACTTGTGGGTGTCCAGTTGAGCAAGCAAGGCTCTGACCTCCTCCTCTTGGACCATGGGAGCCTCACATTGCTCCTCTAGTTCCGGGGTTTGTACACAGAGGGAAGACATCCTGTTCATTCCTCAAGCCAAGGATTTCAGCATTTTAAGGACTCAGAGAAGTGAAACATTTTTGTCCAATTGTTCAAGCAGTGCCTTAACAATTACTTCATCCTGTGGAACCTCTTGACTGAAAAAAAAAAGAGGCTCTCTCCTGCACTTGGGGCACAACAACCCTATGCAGTGCTACTGACTAGAAGTCTGACTGGAAAGCTGCCCGGAGGAGAAGGACCTGGGGGTGTTGGTTGACAGCGACTGAACATGAGCCAGCAGTGTGCCCAGGTGGCCAAGAAGGCCAATGGCATCCTGGCTTGTATCAGAAACGGTGTGACCAGCAGGTCCAGGGAGGTTATTCTATCTCTGTACTCGGCACTGGTGAGGCCACAGCTCGAATCCTGTGTTCAGTTCTGGGCCCCTCANTTTAAGGCACACATGGACGAAGTGCTAAGGGGCATGGTTTAGTGTTTGATAGGAATGGTTGGACTCGATGATCGGGTGGGTCTTTTCCAACCTGGTGATTCTATGATTCTATGACTTCCAGCACAGAGGGAAGCTTGGACCCATCTAGTGGTTCCTGCTCTTTCTCTCACCAAACATCTGCCTCAGTTCATCCGGTTCTCTGAGTCACTTCCTCCTCGCTTTTCAGTCATCTGCTCTCAGTGCACTTCTCCAAGTAAGCCCAGACGTCTGCTGAATCTGGAGCAGAGTTCAAGGAAAACTTTTCTGGGAGGTAAGCTAGAACGTAAGCACAGTGTAATCACAGGGTGAACCTCCTAGGCATTGTGGCTTGTGGAGGAGTTTGGGGCAGTTGAACATCACTGACTCTCAGTGATCTTACTACTGATTTCAAAAGAACCACAGGAACAGTATGCCTTCTGCATATACCCATGACCCCAGAGCCAGCTCCAAGAAAGCTGATTCGTCATTGCTTTGTGCTGGGTGGAATCATTCTTCCCCACTTGGTAGCAGTTATTTGCACGAACAAGTTGCTGTGCCTTGGCTAGATGCAGGGCTTTGCTGACTTGACTGCACTGTATCTATTTCTGAAGCTAGCTCAAAGCCAGCTCTGGGAGCTCTGCGCTGTCAGCAACTGCACAGGATGGATGTGACCTGCAGAAGCTATTGAGACATGAATCCAAGGAGTGACAAGAAGTCAAATTTCAGACTAGGCCTCAGGGAGATATTTAGTACATGTAGCCCCTCTACACAGCACTCTCAAGAAGTACTTTGAAACATGACTAATATTTTGTTATCTACGCATGTGTGTAAAGGATGCAGAACAGCTCTGAATTCTAAGTTGAGTCCTCCAGTTTCAGACTCGCTATTACATACAAGCTTCCCTGAAGGGAGAGGGACTCTGGGAATGTGGGCTTCACCTCAGCCTAACCTACCCTCCAGTAGGAGTTGTGTGAAGGAAACCATGTGCTCATCAGGGCTTTCAGGTGCGGGGGTGTTTCCAGGAATAAATAACACTCAACCACAGAACAACCAGGAAGCAGCTTTATAAGCACACTATGTTACCCTGGTGCCACCAAGTTTATAAATTTTATCTCTGTAGCCAGCCTACCACATTATACCTTCTACTAGAGGGCTTGCTATGTGGTGGGACCAAGGGACTATGAAATGGATGTTGCATGCTGCCCTTCACGGCATGCTGAAGGCAAGAGCTGAAATTACAGGTCTACAATTGCAACCATTCAGACAATAAGATGATGGGCAAACTTGTCAATCCTATTCCAGGTAGGCTGGATGAACTCTGTAAGAGTTAAGAACTGGAATGCTCAATGTTACAGCCAGTAAGAGTAAAGGGCGTCAGTAAGGCCAATATAGGAGTTTTGCATCTTCCCATAAAAGAGGTTATTCTATCCAATACTTCTGTTTTCTTTTTCACATATTCCCATATGCAAAATTAATATATTTTGTTACAGAGATGTAAATAAAACTTATGAAATTTCTTCTCCTTCATTATAAAAATAACAAGTTCTAGGCTCTAGGACAAGTTATCAAAAGACAGGAAATTCACTGGTAAATGTGACCTACACTGCTATCTCCACAAGAATTTAGGTGGTTTTAATACCCTATATAGACAAAGTCACTGCATGATGTAAGCCAGACTTAATTTCGCTTCCTTGCCAAACTGACAGACAAAATCAATTTCATTGCTGGGGTGAGCAGTTACTTAGTCAGTACACAGAGAATTATGATGGTTTTCCAGAACCATTCCCAGCTTCAGAGATAATTGGATTCACTCATTTATGTGCAGCTTGTGGAGCTGTCTCTGTGGTCCAGAGATTTAGGATTCTCAGCTGGAATAGAAAGAGACAGCAGGGAGGATTCTTATATGGCAAAAGTCATGGTTGCTCCATGAGAAAGTGAACAGAAGAGGGCTAGCTTGAAGTTTATACCAGCTGAGATTCCAGCACTCTGGTATTCATGTCATCATTGGAAGTGAAATTTCTGGAAAGAATGGAATTTCTGTCTGCACCTTGATAATTAAAATCCAGTTTTACAGCTCCTGCACTGCTTGTTGAATGAGTTAACATGGAATCTGCTGTCAGCAAGGACTTTAAGGCTGGGTAAAACCACTTCAAATACAGCAGATCACAGACTGCCTTCGTCAAATAATATCTGATGACATTATGATAATTAACATAAAATGGGTCTGAAATAACCCACACTGAAAACCACAGGCAGAGCCCAGATCTTTGCTTTCAGAATGCAGAAGACGTGGAAAGTTCATTCTCCAGGAAGGCTGTGATGGCTCCACACAGTACGTTAAACAAACCATGCTTGAGTTTACTCTGCTGCAATGCAGAAACGTGCACTTGCTCAAAGCGTATCTTTAATTGAACCTTGTTGGTAACATCTTCATCCTCAGCTATGTCTCAGGCTTTAGTTCCAGCTATCAAAATTGATTTATTCCTCTCATTCCCCTTTCCACTAAATGCACACTACATTTCTGACTGATGCAGTCAGCAAACCCTGACAACTTTCCCTCCTCTACATGCATTATTTCTCTATCTAGGTCATCTTCTGTCCCACTTTAGCCTTTCTCAGGTTTAATTTCTCTGTCATGGATCCTGGCTCTCAATGTGTAACTGAGCGTACAGGCTCCAGTGAATAAAAAATAGCATACTTGTCACTTCTTGCAGTAAAATTATGGTTTCAGTCATGTCCTGCCACAGACTTCTCATATCTCACTTCCTAAGTTCCGTTGACTGTAGCGGAGTTTTCACAAGGTAGAAGAAAGAACTGTTGCAGTATTTCCCAGACTCAGTCCTCCTTAGATTTCTAGATGTCCTCATGTCCCTATGTATGTAATCAACAAGGTAGGAGCTAAGTCTCCACCACCTAACAAGAAAGAAACATGATCTTTCCTAGGCCTAGTGGGATTCTGGAGAATGCATATTCCAGGTTATAGTTAGCTTGTGAGCCCTCTCTATAAAGTAACACAAAAGAAGAACTATTTTGAGTGGGATATTGAGCAACAACAACCCTAAGAGTAGATCAAACAGGAGATTACTCATGCAGTAACTCTTGGGACTATTCAGACAGGAGCAGCTGTGCAAAATGTGCTCTACACTGCAGCTGGGGAACATGGTGTCACCTGGAGCCTCTAGCAGAAAACATCAGGAGAAACCAAACATTGGCCACTGGTGTTTTGAAGCCCGGGTGTTGAGGCTCAGAAGCCCACGACAACCCAAATGAAAAAGATTACTAACAGCACACGAGGGGGTTCAAGCCATGTAATAAGTTGCTGCTACAGATACTTGTCTCCTCTTGGGGCCACGTTTGCCCTTGATACACTGGATGTTCAAAGGACCCATTCCCTCCACACATCATGCAATCAGCACTACATGGAATAAGTGGGTAGCATTGATCGTGCAGTGGGCTTGACTGGGGAAATCCAGCCACCCAAGAATCCTAGAGGAGATAATCAACTAGCCAGAAGGCAGAGATTTTAGAGAACTGCCTGAGAAGGTGAATCATCCCCAAAAGGCACAACCATATGGTGAGTGATCAGAAGGTAAAAGGCTTTATACTCTGTTTACTGATGGATCATGTTGTGTTATTGGAAAACATTAGAAGTGGAAAGCTGCTGTGTGGAGTCTCACACGGGAAGTTGTTGAAGCCACTGAAGGAGAAGGTGAGTCAATTCAGTTTGCAGAAGTGAAAGCCATCCAACTATCTTTTAAGACTGCTGAACAAGAGAAGGGACCGCTACTCTATTTCTATACTGTCTTATGACTGGTGGCTATGGGGGTGGCTATAGCAGTGGAAGACCAATTGGCAACATGAAGTTAAATACATTTGTGCTGCTGCATTGTGGCAAGACGTTGCTGCCCAGGCAGAAAACATCACTCTAAAGCTGCATTATGTAGATGATCACGTGCCCAAAAGCCACACCACTGAAGAATATCCAAACAATAAACAGGTCAACAAAGCTGTCAAAATTGAAGGAGCTCAGGTGAGCCTGAGCTGGGAGCATAAGGGTGAGCTTTTTGTAGCTCAATGGGCCTATGAAATATTAGGACATGTAAAGAGAGAAGCAATATACAGATGAGTTCATGATTGAGGGGTGGACCTGACCATGGACGCCATCACACAGATCACTTAAGAATGTGAAACATGTCCTGCAATCAAGCAAACAACATAAGTAAAGTCTCCCTGGAGCACAGGGTGGTGGCTGGGTTTTCAAGAGAATATATTGGACCGCTGCCACAAACCCACCAAAGCAAGAACTACACATTCACTGCAGTGGAAGCAGCTATTTGTTGGCTAGAAACGTACCCTGTAAACCATGCCACTGCCTACAACTCTATCTTGTTTCGCCCATGACAGTAAGTGTTCAGTCATCTCCCTGTCTTTATCTCAACCTACAAGCCTTTTATCCCCTGTCCAATTGAGGAGGGGAGTGATAGAACAGCTTGGTGGACATCTGGTGGCCTGTCAAGGTCAACCCAGCACATTTTTTCATATAAGCGTGTTGAAACCCGGACTTCAATCAGAAAGTTACTCCCAAAGCATCATAATGGCATCCTAAACTATACTTGACTAGCTAAAGAATCCAGCTGTCTAATTTCTGGTTTCAAATGAATCCTAATAGGAATGGCAGAGATTTTTCATTATGGCAACTTAAAGTGGCACTTTTCTTATTTAGAAAATAATTTTCTCTCTTACAAAATCTCATCTATCCAATTGCACTTTTTCATTTTTTTCACATTCATGCAGCAATCATCAGTCCAATATGCCACATGTCTGCACATTTATACCACTATAGTTTCCTCTTTGCATCACATTTGCTATTTATTTTATATTTGAGGCTTCATACTGCTTACATAGAATCTTAGAATCATTTGGGTTGGATGGGATCTTAAAGGTCATCTAGTCCAATCCTCCTGCAGTGAGCAGGACACCTCCAACTGGACCAGGTTGCTCAGAGCCTCATTCAACCTGGCCTTGAACAGCTCTAGTGATGGGACATCCATGACTCCTCTGGGCAACTGGTTCCAGTGCATCACCACCCTCACAGTAAAACATTTTTTCCCAATATCTACTTTAGATTTCCCCTCTCTCAGATTAAAACTGTCAAATATGTTGTCTGCTTCTTGCTCCAGCCTTATACCTTTGTCTCCACTTACATAAACACCTCTTTTTCCTCTCCATGGCTTTTCCTAAAATATAGTTATGATATCTATTCATGAGCATTACTGTTTCCTAGGTCAGTGATAAATACTCAGAAAATAGTGTGTTACCATGAACAGCATATCAAAAAACTCAGAACAGTGAGGAGGAGTGTCAAAATATTAAATTAAACTTAAAAAGCCAAATGGGGAAAAATATACAGAACACACTTCCATTTTAAACTGTAGTCAATAAGATTGTGGGACAAAGAAGTTCTGGTTGAATCTCTGTCTTACCTGGTGTACTTTATGTAGTCATGTCTTTTATAAATTTATTTACATGGGACCTTAATCCACACTCCTCTGTTCCAATGAACATCATGTAGACCATTTTTGAACATCAATCTGATTAACCAGAATTGCCAGAACATCAGACTATGGTCATCAGTACAGTTTCAAACATGGTGTCCAGGCATAGTTCCTGAGCAGTTCCATTTCATGCCAGCTTTCATCTGTTTTTTATCTTTACTTCTTATGACTTTGTCCTGTAGAATTATCCTGACCTGTATCTTTATCTTTACTTCTTATGACTTTGTCCTAATAGAATTATCCTGACCTGTATCTTTCATCTGCTGAGGTTGTTTCCTCTACCTCTGTCCCACAAACCTGTGCTATGAAAGAGCTGTGTCTGAAGAATGGAAAAGAAACCTTGAATCTGAAATTAGATCAGCAAGGAAGTGGGGAAACAGGTACAGAATTATTTATAAAAAACCCACACAACAGTGTTCTGGAAAAAAAGTAAACAGTTTTTCAGTGAAAGATGTGGGCCAGCTTCAATTTCTGTCTCATTTCTGTTGAAAAAAAAATATGTAAAACAGGTTTTTCTTCCCCGTCAAAACTCAGTTTTGCTTCCCTAGAGTTTGGAAAGCTTCGTCTTTCAATATGAGAAGTATGCTGCCAATAGCTAAGTAGTGACTGAAGGGAGAAATCATTAAAAATGTCA
Source organism: Piaya cayana (assembly GCA_013389865.1). NCBI lineage: Eukaryota > Metazoa > Chordata > Aves > Cuculiformes > Coccyzidae > Piaya > Piaya cayana. The sequence goes on from WAAB01002100.1 coordinate 30,759, forward strand.
CTTACAGAGAAAAATTGAGGCTGCTTATTTTTTGAGGGAGACATAAGGAGGAATTTCCTTGGGGGCAGTGACAAAGAAGTGACAGAGAAGCAGCAGCAGCAGCAGTAGTAGTAGTGACAAATAGGAAGAATAAGTTTCTCTCTAGCTTCCCAAGACTAAGATTGCCTATTTGATATTAAACTCAGTCTTGAATAATCTCCACTTTTACCCTCTCTGAGCTCTGCTGCAGGGTTTATCTTCACTCATCAGCCTCCTGAGGAGAGCCAATGAACGGAAGGCAGAGTTGTTCAGTCTGTTTCCTCAGCGTTCGCCTAGGCTCTCAGCACAGGAAGCCTAGTGCTCTGAAAAGTCAGAAGGAGGAACCTCTCCAGCTTTTAGGAGCCAGACGATCAGGAGCATGCACAGCTAGAGAAGAGGAGTGGGACTGGGAGAGAGAAAACACTGACATTGAGGTTGCACTGGCAGGCAAGAAATACTCCCCATGATCACAGTTAGGTTGGCAGTGGGATGGGTGAAGTGACAGAGCTGCCTGAGCCATGAAAAAAAGAGCCGACATGGAGATTGCTGGGAAGACTGTGTGTGTTTTTGTGCTGTTCACCATCACCAAGGGCATGAGGACAGTAGGTGAGTCTAACTGGGACCAATCAGCCAGTGGGATTGAAGAAGGGGAAATGTGCAGGTATTTTCTTTCCACAAAAGCTATTCATCATGCTATGACTTGCTTTGATCGCTAAAAATTATGGAGCACAGCTAAAATATGCTTCCCTCATATCCACTCCTGCTCTTCTTTTCTTAGTAGTCACAAGGCTGCCAGGCATTATCCTTGTGACTTCCATATAGGCAATTATTTAGTAACCCTTACCTGGGAATGTACCATTTGTCACAGATAGACTTTTATACTGAACTATTTGACATATTAAAAACATGCCAGAGAAAGTGTTTGTGAACACAAAGCTTTTGACCACATGGTTTCTGCTGAAGAGAGTTTGCAGATACACTGAAACAGGACAGGGACCTCTGTGCATCTTTCTGAGGATTGGTGGTCAATCACTGATGCACTGACAGTAGGGAACAGTTTCTGAAACATTATTCTGAGGTTTACAGGCACAGTCAGTATCAAGAGTGGGAAAGGCACTTTTTTGTCAAAGACAGGGGCACTCTTAAGCATTTCTCACCCAGTCTTTTAGTGTGGTTGACTTAGTTTTAATATAGTTTAGCTACAATGTTTTATGTCTCCACAGAGTCTTCATCTGCATTTCTAGAGCTTGCACTCTTCTAGACGCCATGCAGCAGTCCAGGGACTTGGTAATTGAACTAAGGACTTAAGCAGCAGTTCCAGAAACCTAAACTGATGGGACATCTCTGAATAATACATAATGTTCCTATTATGGACAGGCAGAAACAAATTGCATGGACATGAGCTATTCCATTCCAATTGGCCAGAAAGTAAAAACACTCCTTGGTGATATTTTAAAGCAAAATGGATCCAGTCATTGTTAACAGTGAGGGAACCTCTGTCTATGATATGTCTGGCTAATCAAACGAGGGATCCAAACCAGTTACCTCAGTGCTACCTACTGGAAAAAAAAATTAAATACTTCACAAACAGCATTAAACTTGGCATTAGAAACCCTACAGCAGGCACACTGGAGGTGTAAAAACCTGTCCCAGTTTTGTAGGTAAGGAATTACCTGGGAAGAATACTGAGGAACCTGCTCAGGGTCATGCAGACAGATTACGGTTGCATCAGAGGCAGGCTACATTTCTTAATACATCTGCTCAAAAAGTGAAAGAGTATGGACACATCACCAAAAGTTGAAGAAAATGTGGGAGACAAAGGGGAATTGTACTAGCAAAAAGTCTTCTTAAAAATTGACTTTGCTGTGAGTATTTTAAAAATCCAATGCAAAAAAAAAGTTATATTTTCACCCAGAAGGGATGGGGATCTAACTTCTTGGAGTCTTGGTGAATCAATGATCTTGCCCTTCAAAGAACACAGAAAAAGATGTTTAGGTAAAATCTAATTTCATGCTTGAACCTTCCCTGCTCCCAATAAAAAGCAGCCCACATTTCATGGGGTGTTTTTAGCTAGGGCTGCTCTTCAATAAGCTAACACTCTTTCCTTCAGCGTTAGGGCAGCTGTTCTGAGAAAGATATAGTGACAAGGTCATTTTCATCAGAGGTCACAGGCTAAATGAATCAAGCTGGTTCAATGTGTGTATTCTATCCAGAAAATTTTAGTATTGCATGAAGCTCAGAAGGAACTATATTCCCCCTCCTGAAGACTAGAGAAAGCTATTCTGAATGAAATAAGGTCATGCAAAAATCCTGTGGCATCAAACCATGCTTTATCTGCATTCGCATTTTCCTTAACTTTTCCTTAGCAAGTTGTCTTGTGTGGTTTGGTTAGTTTTAACAACAGCAAAAAGGACAGCACAGAAGCAAGGCTGAGGTCACATCATCATGATCATATCTAAATCTGCCCCCAACCAGAGTTGGATAATATACACTACTGAAGCTTCTGGTGCATTATCTGTACTAACAATTAAAATCTTTTTAATACTCTGAAGACTTCTCTAGTTTAACTAAGCAGACAGGACAACTCATACATATTCCAAAAGAAAGGGGATAGGGGAGGGCAGAGACTTCCTTGGGACGTTCGTGCAACAAGTCTCTTTTCATTGGACTGACAGTTGCAGTGCTGAACTGTCTAAGTCCAGAATTTGCAGTTGTAACCTGACCAACAGCTTCAGGGGAAGTGGCAAGAAATCCATGGCCAGTAGTAAGATGCAATTTTCTATGGTTGTTCAGCTTTATCAAGGGTAAAAAAAAAGAACTGAGTGACATTGCATTAGTGCTGGAATTAGAATATATGAGGTAAATAAAAGCGCAATAGATTTACAGAGCATCCTGGCTAGAATTCAAGTTTACCTCCATATGTAAGTTTCTTGAATGCTACTGTTTTTGTTTAGTTTCTTTCCTTAATATAACTTGTAAATTCTCTTTCACTAGTGTACTAGTGGTTTGTTGCCTTATTACTTTCTCTGTCCTATTTTTTTTCCATGCTCCTGTCTCTGTTGCTTTCTATTCTAGTTTACTGTGGAATCTTGCTTCAGATACAAAAAAAAAAAAAAATTTAAATAAAAAANAAAAAAAAAAAAAAATCATGCCCAAACCCCCTATTCTGCTAAATTTACATTTGTTTCGATTTCACTCTTTCTTTGCTACTCTTTTAGGTCTACATCTGGAATTATCCTGTCTTCTTGAATACAAACTGCCTGGTTTGCTTACCCAAATGCTTAAAGCAGAATTCTGTACTACTAAATTAAGTAAAAAATTCTCAGAAGACATCTAAATTGCCACAGTCCAATCTTCAAAGCCTGTACTTGCGACATAAATGTTTTACTTTGCTGTGGTCCCAACACAGTGTCTGAATGCACCTAGTTTAAAAACCACAGAAATAAAGAAATTCAGTCTGGCAGACTGACCACATACTCCATCACTACAAAGTGACTTTTCTTTAGTTCAGAAGGCACTTGCAGAAGGTCATGCTACTTAAAACTCACAGTTGCTATATTTTTTATTTAAATGTACAATCATTCAGAGGAAAAAAAAGGGTCAGGAATCTGCCTATGCTGCCTTATCTTTGTACTGAGTAAGAAAATGCTAGGAAGAAAAATACTACGCTAAAGCTAAGCACTAAACGACATAACTGACTTTTAACCATATAGAAGTGATGTCACAAGTATGTTTTCACAGCCGTTCTTATCTGCTCTCTGCAAAGTAGGAAAAAGAATGCATGCAACCTATTCCTTGCAGTCAATGCTCTATTTTTGTTTAGATGAGCAGGAAAATGCCACTCAAGCATAAATAAACATTACATCTTATTTTTTTCTTCTTCTCACGAGGAAGAGAGTAAAAGACTAAGTTCAGCATGTGGAACAGAATATAAAAGGTTCTGTATATGTTTCTGTACTGAGAAGTGGGGAGCCTTTGCACTTTGTTACACGTGGTGTCACAGTGCTACTCTGAAAGAAATAATACTCAAAGCAGTTTAGCATCCAGAGCAAATCCCTTTTCCCTTCATCATTTCCAGCTCACATGCTGCAAAGACAAAGATCTACTCATTTTGCACACAGAAGTTGCTATACCAAGTTCTAAGTTTACACCACAGCTGATACAATACATGACAGCTTGTTATGTTTAGTGATGATTTATTATCAGTTGAGAATTTGGCCAATTGTTCTGCTAGCTGGATGATTCTAATACATCACTGACTAATTCCTTCATTAAACAAGTGTCCTCATCCTTTTTCCTATAAAGTCATGTTTATATTGAGACATTGCCCATTTATGTGAGGGTAGAAATGAAACCTTAGAAAGGACCTCCTCATCATTGCATCAAATTGTCTTTTTTGCAGGTACAAAGTACTTTTCAGAAACAATCTGAGCACCAAAACCCACTCACCTTATTGAAAGGCTGTTTTAATCCTGACTGAGGCAAGATTTTCTATTATAATTCCCAGCCTAAAATTGTTGTACTACCTATTTTTATTGTTACTGCATTTTGAGCTGCTAACACTCATCACACATCTACCATTCTACTCATCAAGGTCACCTGGTTATTTTTGTGTGCCATTGCTATTCTTTCTATTAATAATGCTATATTCTTCCTGCTTTCAAGAAATTTCCTCACACACTCCTGATACAAATGCCAATGCCTTAGCAACACTATTAAACAGAATAATCTGCTGCAAAACATTATTAGCAAGCTACCTTCAGCCTGACACTTCCATTGAATACTGCATTTGGCTTACTCTCCTTAATTCAGTTCTTTATCCATCATGCTTTGCTCCAGTGGTCCCTCTGTTCTTCAGCTTAATTTATGATTATCAAGAAGACACTGTGTCAAACTGCATCTCTAATTAGGTGAGGTCTAACATCTTTACTTTGCCTTCAAAATCATTGTCTTGAATAACTGATTGAAAGGATACTGGAGAAAGCTGAAGAGAATGAAAAGTTCACATCAATAATCCAAATCTAGGAATTGGCAACTGCAAAGGTATATTCTACCTTGAAAGGGAGGCTGAAACTTTGGGTTCATTAAGTTCTGTCAGTGTGCTCACATCTCTACAATACATAAAGTAAAATTAAAGTTTGCAATTTTAAATATCTAGCCATGCTGCAGACACTTCATGCTGGAAAACCAGAGTTTAAAATAACAAAGCCTATTTTTCTGGCTGTTTTTTAAAGCTGCAAGTTCAGCTTGTATGAGACAGCAAGAAAGAGATCTATACTGCAAGAGACATTGTAATAGTGGTAGAAAAGAAATGTGTTAAAAGGAGAACAAAAGAAGAATTTGAGTATGAGGAAGAAAGGAATTACTGAATACAGGNTTAAGTTCTGTCAGTGCGCTCACATCTCTACAACACATAAAGTCAAATTAAAGTTTGCAATTTTAAATATCTAGCCATGCTGCAGACACTTCATGCTGGAAAACCAGAGTTTAAAATAACAAAGCCTATTTTTCTGGCTGTTTTTTAAAGCTGCAAGTTCAGCTTGTATGAGACAGCAAGAAAGAGATCTATACTGCAAGAGACATTGTAATAGTGGTAGAAAAGAAATGTGTTAAAAGGAGAACAAAAGAAGAATTTGAGTATGAGGAAGAAAGGAATTACTGAATACAGGAAAAAAAAAGCCTAAATGGAATGAAATGAGAATAGGAGATATTTTCAAGGAATAATTCTTAGTGTGGACAAACGAGTGTAAGTGGGAAACTAGCAATAAAGGTTTAAGTTTCTTGTTCTGTCCTTCTAAAGATATGTCCGCACTGAAAACAAAACAGAACCATATGAGTTCAGGCCAGCAAGATCATGTATTTCTATGACAACAATTAGTCTAACTACTTTCTGCTCGCCAGACACACAGGGCTGGTTTTCACCCTACACTCCATCCTGTGCTACTGTGGCTGCATTTTCAAGGGTCACGAAGCCACAATATATAAAACTACTTTAGCAGTTCCTACCCTAGTTATAACACACTTCTGTTTGCTCATCTTTCACCTAGTTTCAGACAAGCCTTTCTTAGCATCACAGGCACAATGTGGCAGAAGGAGAAAAGAGATGCAGAGCCCAGCCTGTTGTATCTGGTCTCTTCCAAACGTCCAGTACTGCCTTTTAGATTATGACTTGCTGTGACTCATATAATATATTCATTCCAAGATGCAGTTACTAATTTGGTTGTGGTATGATCACTGTTTCAGTTTGTTATACCTCTAAGTTTAATACGTCACAATCTGCAGGGTTGAGGGGGAGAGGAACCATAATGCTGTGATAGATAGTTATAAGAAATAAGGACACAATAGGGTTATGTCTGTGAAAATAAAGTGCCTCCTTTCAGTGCAAAAACTTTTAACAGCTATATTTCTGAAGAGGCTGCACAGAACTTAACTCATTTTGGGGCCAAGAAAAAATATAATGGGTTAAAACCCGCTATAAAGAATAACAGAGGCTGGAAATACTTCCTATTTGAAAACAATCAAAAGCACTTTCAACCTGTGTAACCAATGATTCACCTGAAAATTTTAAAGACTTCACAAGCAAATTTTCCCAGTTTTAAAATCCTTCTTTCTTATTTTATTGTGAGAAAGACTGTGAGAAACAGGAGAAATGACTAAATAAGTTTGCAAAGGAATTAGTACAACTAGTTACCCATGAGAGCTGTCAAATACACTACATAAACCACATTAAGCAAAACAGAGCAAACTGTCTCCCCCATCTTTTTCAATTGTAGTAAGCTTAGCATGACAACTGTAATCAGCACATTTTTGAAACACAAATGCAAACTCCTCAAGTAGGTTTGTCTTTCCCTGAGAAAGGATATGTCCATTTTCAGATGTAAAAGTGGAATCTGTCAGTGCATTGGAATGTGCATTCAACATGCTGGAATAGAGCTTGAGAGCCTCCGTAGATATGGATGAAAATCTTCTTCAGTAGTCAAGGAGATATAGTGAGGGATGGCATAATATTATTTGTATAATAACTAGATGAACTCCAGAGGCTGTAGTCTAACTGGAGGACATCAGTCTAAAGAATTTCTACCCTACCCACCTGCCAGATGGTGGAGACCTACCTGGTCTCCAAGATGAAACCAGCTCACAATGGAGTTGCATCCACAACAGAAATAGGATGGTTCAAATATTAGCTGTAAAGAACTCCCAGAACCTGATTCAACTCTTTTATGCATCAGTGTGACCAACAGCGTGTACTGCTGAGCTCCTGAGCTCTGTTCCTTCTGGCCAACATAAAAAAAGTGATGGCGTTTTTCCAGAGTCCACTCATTTGTGAAGGCTAAGACCAAAAGTGATAAGCTATTTACAATAAATACGTAGATATCTGATCATCTCCCTTGTGTACAATGAAATAGTTAACAGTACTGACATTTAATTATCATTCTCCAAGTATCACTGCACTGAGATGAACTTCATAGCTCACACCTCTTCAAATTTCTTGTTTTCTCTGGGCCCACAGAGAGCGAGGCTGCACTGGTTATCCCCTTTCTCAGCTACAGCAAGCTGTGGGTTCAGCTCAGCTATTACATGAGATTTCACCTTGAGAGAAATAGCAGTACTGGCTTGTTTCCAAGTTTTTGAATAGACAAATGCTGACATATGGTGGCATGTATGGCCAAATGTATTTGTTAAAAACCAAATGGCTATCCCAGAGGAAGCTTTAGCAGCTGACTCTTAGCCATTTTGCAGTATGAAAGCACCATTCCAGAAAACACCTCCTCCTAATGATATAGTTCTGTTCTACAGAGACAAAAACTTATCCTCTAGTCCACCTTAAAAGGAGGTCTTCAAAGTCTTTTCAGAGACCTCATTACAAAAGTAGGAAGCTATGTGTAAGAATAGCAAGATTTTTTACCAAATAATCTATTGCCTTGGGGAAAAGCTCTTGCACTGCTAAAAGCCTTCTAAAGTATTAACAAGATACAAGGGAATTGAGAATTCCCCTACAAATTCATCGTAAACCTGAAGTTGTATTTAAACATGACTCAATAGATTTTAAGCTGACTGATGTGGTGTATCATTTGAAGTGAATGGTACCCAATTTGTTCAGGGGAGAATATGACTGGAAGACATAGCAGAAAGCACCACTTTCACTCCCTCTTTCTTTACAACCTTGAAGTACACCAGAGGTAATGTTAGGGAACTTGTACATTACCGTAGACTGCTTGGAGACGCGGTGTTGAACGACAAGGAAAATGTTACTGCTCTAATACGTAAATGGAAGTGTACATGATTAAATAATGCACAGTATTGTCACCCCTGCACAACATTTGCAAACTTTATCCAAAAAAACCCAAACACCCCAGCACCAACCCGCAGGCTGTTTGAATGCTTAGTTTTGCTTAGTCATTTTTGGATGAGGTCAGCCATACTGATGACCTGACTTGGCACTCTGAGGCTCTTGGCAGTGTTTAAACGTGGAGAGGAAACACTTTGTTCTTCAAATTTCAGACACATTCATAGAACTCACATCCAGAAACCATCATGAGACAAAAGGCTTCTATCAGTTTCTCTCCTGGTAAAATCATCTGAGTTTAAAACACCCCCCACAACTTTCTCTTGAAATGCCATTAAGCTGCAAAATCTCATCATTTAAACACAGTTCTAGGGTAATAATATATCACAGAACACTGCTGACAACTGAATTAAGGAAACAAGTATTTGTGGAGATGTTGAGTAATTTGTCTATCAGAAAAAATGGTGTGAATAGATAGCACTTTTCTTCATCAGCCATGCTTGGAAACATTAATCCATGAATCCTGGCAAGACTGAACAGCAGGAAGCAAAGTTGAATTTCCTTTATTTAATAAAAATGGGAAGTGGGTGGCTTCAGTGAAATGCTGTCCCTACCCAATTTTCCTCTTCTACCAGCAAAAAAAAAAAAAGCTTCTCAGAATTACAGAGTGACTTCCATTTTATACAGCTGGAGTTACTAATATGTTATAGCACTGTGTAATGTAATGTAGTGTAGTGTAGTGTAGGGCAATATTGCAGCTATACTTCCATCAATCTGCAGAAGCTAGGTCTAGGTTTGGAAATGTCTTCACCCAAAAGATACTTAATCCTCAAAATAAGAAGACAAAAACTTTTAAAGGTATCTGTAAGTAGTTAAAATGCAGTAAACTGTTGATTTTACAAGTCAGAAATCGTTTCGCAGGAACATAGTTCAACAGAAGGAAAAGTGGTTGAGCTGGAATGGTTGGCTCACCTAGAATCCAGAAGATAATGAGATTTCAGACAATGTTATTAAAGTAAAACCAACCATGTTTTTCTCAAGGAGCCTAATAGTAATGATTTGACTAATAATCTGAAGTCAATGCTCATTAAGACCATTTCTTATAGTGTTGTGAATGTTCAGGATCTGGGCTTTCACATTGTGCCAGCCAGCAGAGGTAACAGCATCCCAGTTCTGGGTAGGTGATAGAGAAACACAGCAAAGTCAGGTCTGAGGAGGAGGTCAGGTCTTCTCTGAGGAAGACTCTAACAAAGGTTTGATTGATCACAGAAAACTAAGGTCTTCTAATTCTTTGCATATGCCAACTGAACTTTCGATTGTCACTTTAATCTACCTGCTTGAAAGGTTTGGGGAGGGGGTTAACATTTGTGGAATAATTTGTAAAAAAAATAATTTGTCAGTACAAATCTACTTAGTTAACTTTAATTGTTCTTCCAGATTGATGCATGGTTTAAAAGTAGTGCTCTGATTTTCTCCTCACACACATCTCTGAGAATGCCACTAACACCATTAGTCAGACCAAGGAAAGAGCAACCTGGGGTTCCAGTGAGAAGCCAGAGGTTTACAGTCCCAAAGTTTAATGGCCACTGATTAAAAGAGCAAATGAGTGAGGTGGTAATGGAGGCTTTCTTGAGCTACAGTATGTAGGTATTATTTGTATTAACTCATTAATTGTTTTACCAAGATTTTGTAAAAGAAGGTTATTTATCTCTAGCAAGTCAGGTGGCTATTTATATATACACACACATTGTGGATTTTTGAGGTTGCTTGCTTATAATTTCAGCAGAACCTAAAGGCCACTAAAGTTCCATTCCCTCACCTGCTCTTCACACTGGTTTACAACTGTGCCCGAGACTCGTTTACTCTCAGTCTTTGAAGTGCCTCACAAAGCAGAGTGGGCTGCCTATGTAAGTGCAGGCAACATTAATGCACATATGATCTTGAAGAACAGTTACAGGTAAATTTTATTTCATCTCTGAGTGCTTGCCCACATGTAGCTTTACTGTAAACAAAACCTATCACAAAACACTTTATTAAGGAAAAGGTCCCAGTGTGACTAGTTGAACCAAAGCAGAAAAACCAACCATCCCAAGGATGAGATCATGTTGAGAGGCTTCATTGGTCAAGGAAACAGTAAAATTAATCTTGGGGTTAGAAATTTGACCCCTTGGATATGTCAGCTGAAGACACAGACAAGTTAGGGGTACCAAAACTGGTGAATATAAAGGCAGCAAAAAGGACTCAGGTTCAATATGTTCAAAAAGGAATAAGTCCTGAAAGCTTACTGAAAAGGAAAACTTGGGCAAATCAGTTTCTTGTCTAAAAAGAGATTCAGGGACACATAAGAAAAAAGTTAAAATGGAATTCTAAGGGTGTGGCTTGTCTGGAACAAACACACTACACAGGGTAGCTGTAATAATGGTCTGGCTCTCCACCCACCAATGGCCAGTGTGATAACTTCCAAAAAGGAGAGGAGGAATAGGTCCAAGCTTTTCCATACAGACATCTAGCTTCAAGTACATAGTTCATGGATTATGAAGAGATAAAGATGGGAGGTATGCCTGATTCCAGGCAAGAATGATCTTTTAAAACCCAAAAGGAGAGTGAGCGTCATAGCAAGAAAAAAAATGAAATAGAATGTATTTCCAAGCAAATGCAAAATAGAATTTAAACCCAAGACATACTCACTATTAGTGAGTCAACACAGTTGATACATCAGTTGAATAAAGTTTCCCTGCAATCTTAGCCACGCAAGCAAAAGGGATTGAATATGGGAATATTTTTTACCTTCATATCTGTGTGCCTGCTACACATGGGCAGCCTGGTCTAGTGGGATGTCCCTGCCTATGGCAGGGGGTTGAAACTAGATGATCTTTGAGGTCCCTTCAAACCCAAACTATTCTACCAAAAAAAGGAGTTGCCTTCATGTCCTACAGGGACCAGTGCAGTAAAAAATATCAATCATGCTGTGAATGCATACATACACATTGTATATGCTTGTGGTGTGAATGCATATATTCATAAAGATTCAGAACATGAAAAGACACCCCTGAGACATAAGGCAAAAACTAGTCCTCCTACTCAAACCTCCACCATTGTAAATTTGTGCTGTGGTCATGTATGAAAGGTAGAGACAAGGCCTTTGCCCACAGTGTTGGATTTTGTATGAATGCAGAAGTGAAAGTTGTTTATGTTGTTGGTAGCAACAGTTCTAGAGAAAAGTCATTATCATGTGGCCAAACACAACAGTCAAATTTCAACCATTTCACCCTGTAAGTGATATTAGCCCAGTGGGCAACCCACTGGAGGATCTGCCAATAGCAACACACTATTCAATGTTGAACTTCTTAACTCAATGGGTGGGAGTAGGGTCTTCCCCTAGTGTCTAGACAGATCTACTGAGATGAGCCCCAGTGGAAAATTCATTGACACTGTTGATGGGGTAGGTTGTCATAGGTTACTGGCTCCATAATCCACAACTGTAATATAAGACGACAGACAATTTGCAGATAAGGACAGGCAGGACCCTGGCATGTAACAGTGCAGCCAATCCTCCATGAAGCACAGAGCAGAACTCCAACACTATGAGGGGCATCCCTGGGTACCTTCTCACAGATCCTTATTATTCTTTCTCTCCCTCAGAGTACAAGACAGCGTCAGCAACAGTAGGTAACAGCTCTGTGCTCACCTGCTCTCCCAAATCTAATGTTACTATGGTGACATGGAAAATAAGCCCCAAGGTTGGTGACCTCTGCACCTTGGGATACAGGGCCGATAAGAACCAGACAGAGAGAATAAACTGCAGTGACAGCGTGGACTGGAAATTTAGACCAGATCAGAATCTTGCCCTTGAGATACAGAAAGTGGCAATAACCCACGAGGGAAACTACACCTGCGAAGTGGTAGCACCAGAAGGGAATTTCCGCATGACGTACCACCTGACCGTGTTGGGTAAGGCACTCCTTCCTCAATTTACATTTCTCCAAAGGACCGTGTCTGGGCCTGGACATACAAACCTCCTCTCCCCATGCACCTGTGGAAGCATGCAGTAAGCACAGGAGCTTTCTTGCAGGGATAAACTGTCACACAATTCATTGGTAGTAGCTCTGTGCCTCCCTTCTCCTTATTTCTCAAAACTCTTCTCCCTTCTGTTGCCCCCGTTTTCCACTGTCTAGTCAGAAAAGACCATTGTGATGCAGTTCCCAGCATATAAACAGAAGATTCTGCATATGCTTCCAGTTATCCCATAGAATCAATCCCTAATACACTAATTTAAGAGACCTAAAGCATGTGACAGTAATGCTCCCAAGTGCTGAGATATTCTATCAAGCACAGGATATTCTTATCCAGATAAGAATGATCCCATTTCCTCTTATGCTGGCATTCAGATACATTTTAAACCACATGTACAATGGCTGCTTAGGACGAAAATCTAATCCAGCCCTGCATTTGGGGTAGGTCCAGGGAGACCTCCTCTAATAATACATGACTGTGGAACCTCATCTGAATGGGGAGAGCTGTCCATAAGGAACAAAGAGGCATGATCTTTGCCTCTCGGGACTCTGGCCCGTGTCACCATAATGCGATGGCACTTCCAGTCTTATTCTCCTCTTTTCACTCTGTTCATTTTGGGTAGAGAACAAGAACATCCTACCCCAATTACTAACTCCATGCATCTCTCCTTCCCGATGATTTACAGTCTCCCCAAGGCTGATCCTGTCCTGTGATGACCACGGGAACCCTGTGTGCAAGGCAGCCACGGGGAAGCCGGCTGCTCAGATCTCATGGGTCCTAGAGAGCAACTCCACCCCCAAGGAAGAAGGTCACGTCAACGGGACAGTGACTGTTCTCAGCAAGTTCACAGCACATAGCACCAACGCGATTAATACGACCTGCATTGTGTCCCACCCAACTGGGAACCAGAGCAAGTCCATAGCCTGTCAGCCCCCAAGTAAGCTTCCATTTGTGTGTGTGGCTGGTTAGCCTCCTATGCCCACTCTTGTTACTTCTAGGAAGGAAAAATCTGTAAAAGCTGTAGAAACCTTCAATGAAGTACTAGAAAGACAAAACCATCACCCCCAACTGCCTTTTCCAGAAACATCAGCAGCTTGTTTGTGCTCTAGACACTATTTCCAAATGGTTTCTTTCCAAAGAGAGATACACTTGAGTGTGATATTATTCTTTTTGTAGTAGAACTGCTGTTGAAAATGACAACAAAGCAGTGATGATCTCCATGTTAAAAAAATCACTTTGATACAGAACATCAGCAAAAGTTTTTTTAGATGCAAGTCTAATGTCTCTTGCTCAGATCATGGTAAACAAGAGAGATTCAACTCCTGTGTGGCCAGCAGAAAAGAAAAAAATCACTTAATTCTGAGTTGTGTATGTCTGACACTGCGTGACATTTGGTTTCTAAGTTTTGCTTTGTTTGTTGTTTTTGAGCACTATGCATGAGTTGTGATACCGAGATATAGCAAGTCCTTGAGAGGGTCTCAGGTATGGCTTAGTGAAAAAAATCATTACTGTGGGATTTGTGGGTTCTGCTTTTGTCTCTAACACATTTGTGTTTTTCAGACAAGTTTCATTTTTGAAACTGGCTTCTGCTAAAGGGGACTACATTTATTTTATGAAATGTCAAAAATGTGTATATAAGCTAAAGCAACTTTAATCTTATACTGAAGTAATAAAAAAACTGAGCAGTAAGAAGATATAACTAAGACTGACTTTTTGTGTTTAGAGAACAGCTTTATCTTGCATGTCTCCATCATTCTCTGTATCCTGATCATTATCACCTTCCTAGCTGTCATTTACTACTTCAAGCTCCACAGTGACAGGTACGTATGACAGGGTGACAAGGAAAGACTGTCTAATGCTAGAAGAAATCTTTAAGTACTGTTTGTGTCTTGAAATCATATGAGTCTCTCAGTCTATGCTGCTATGAATAACTGAAATGACTCCATCAAATATTTCTATAGTGCAGAAAGCCTGCATTGCACACATCTTCACTGAATAAGGCATCCGAGTAAAATATAGATGGGCAGAAGTTGGCAGAGGATGCTCATTGCATTGTCTGCTAGACTAAAGAGGAGTTCTTCATTCTAATAGGAAACTGGGAGAGTAGAGCTATTCTTCAGCTCTGTGATAGTCTGACAGTGTCTCTCCTGATTAGATCAGGTTCTGCCACCTATTAAGTTCTATCAAGAGCCAGAGGACTGACCAGTGCTATCCTGCCACATCAACAAAGGAGACAGCAGATTGTATTTGTATTTATGAAGGTCTCTGGGTGAAGCTAGACTCCAGCCCCTTTGGGATTTGCTATGGATAAAAAAAAAGCAGTTTCAAGGAAAAACTACAGAAATCATTTCTGTGGAGAAAGGCTGAATTAGTACCTGTACTAAAACACTCAGCTGTGTTCCCTCCTCCCATTCCAAGACAGTTTTCTCCCAAACCTTCTCCCTCAAAGGTGAAGAATCAACTCAATACAATTCCACTAACCACAAATTGAACATCCTTCTACAGGACTTTTGTTTTCATCTTCAGCTTCTGTTTTGTACTTAAGCTCCCACAAACATGAGAAAATACCTCTAAATAAGGTCAGGGTGCCATAATTTCAGGATCAAAAGTCAAGAAGCAAGAGCAGGATTTGTGGTTTTACACTTGATGACAAGGAAAATGAAATGTTTCTTAGGCTTGTGAACAAAGAAACCAGGCTGTGATCCAGTCAAACCTTGGACTGAAGGAGGAATTTGTTTTAATGCTTGTTTTCTTTTCCACAGACTGTGTCACAAAACCAAACCCTCTGAAACTATTGTTACACATTCTCCACAGGTAAGGAGAATAATGCAAACTAGACCATCACCAAATTAGGGGTCTTCTGGTAGCCCTGAAAATATGGTCAGTAAAAGGAAACCTGCTCTCAGCAGGTGCTACTGTCTTTTATGTTTGCTCTTAGCTTTATCTCAGGACAAAACAAAGCCTATTATAATTTTGACTTGGAACAAACATTAGAGGCATGTTCTATTGGCAAAGGTTCAACAACTGCCATCCTTTATCTTAGCAAGGAATGAGTCCAAACACACCTCCCTAGTCAGATCAGATACACTGCCCGTAGCTGCTGTAAAAACAGTACTCAGGAAGGGAGGCAATATCATGTGTTGGGAAATATTAAGAAAGCTATTAGTAAACAAGAGGATAAAACAACAAAATTAACAGATACAGGAAAAAGAATATCCCTCTTGGTGTGCAGAGTGATAATGAGCAGGTTTTGAAGGCAACTTTTTATCTTGTATGATCAACCAAAGATCATACAAGATAAAGAAATAAACAATGAACTAACCATACTCAAGATAAAACATTTTTTAAACCAATGGAGGAAGTGCTGAGCTGCAACCTGGGAACTATTCTTGAAGTTCCTATGCCATTACGTGCTGCCTGTGTAGCTGAGCAATTCACTCATCAGCTGTGTGTCTCTGTTCTCTGCTGCCAAATATAACAGCTTTTCTGTACAGGTAATATGTGTTGCAACTATATTGTAAATATCTGTACACCAACAGCAGCCATTAGGCTCAAATTCTGTCATCAACCTAAAAAGGTGCTTCAGCTTTGATTTCTGAAAAGACTTGCTCAATTATAGTTATTACTACTACTCCTGTTCTGCTGCCCTACTTCTTAGTTGTTGCTGACACAGTTGCAGTAATGTAAAATTATGGATTATATACTGGTGTTCTTGCCGTCACATCACACAACTTTCATCAGTGTGTCTGTAGACTGAAATTGTAGACAGATGGAAGAATCATAGAATAACCAAGTTGGAAGAGACCCACCGGATCATCAAGTCCAACCAGTTCTATCAAACACTAAACCAAGCCCCTTAGCCCCTCATCCACCTGTGCCTTAAATACCTCCAGGGAAGGTGACTCAACCACCGCCCTGGGCAGCCTCTGCCCCTGCCAAATGACCCTTTCTGTGAATCTGTGAAACATTTTTTCCTAATGTCCAACCTAAACCTCCCCTGGCAGAGCTTGAGGCCATTTCCTCTGTCCTGTCCCCTGTCACTTGGGAGAAGAGGCCAGCACCCTCCTCTCTACAACCTCCTTTAAGGCAGTTGCAGAGAGCAATGAGGTCTCCCTTCAGCCTCCTCTTTTCCAGGCTGAACATCCCCAGCTCTCTCAGCCATTCCTCATAAGGCCCGTTCTCCAGCCCCTTCACCAGCTTCGTTGCTCTTCTCTGGACTCGCTCCAGAGCCTTAACATCCTTCTTGTGTTGAGGGGCCCAGAATTGAACACAGGATTCAAGGAGCGGTCTCACCAAGACCCTAGCACGTTAATTGCTTTTTCTAGATACCATTTTTTTGCAGGCCAAAATAAATGGGTAGAAGGGAAGGAAAAAGAGGCAGGTGAACCAGCACCTCAGCTTTACCTTGCAAATCCTTGACAGAAACACTGATACACATTCTTTGTTAGAAAAAGCAGCAAAGGTTTTCTTCTTTAGTCCAAGAGGAATAAATACAGGAACATTATTTCCCAGTTGCATTCTTCAGTCCCCATAAAAGGCTTGAAGAGTCTTGTCTAACTAAACTACTTGTATTTACAGTTTATGGTTTTGTTTTGGTAGGATGACACAATGGAAGTGGAACCTTATACTACCTACGTGCAGAAGGAAAACATAATTTACAACTCAGTGTCTGATCTGACAATGGGGCAGCATCTTCCACGAGGACTGTTCCAGCAGTATGAATGATTCAACAACACTGGAACGGAAGTGAGACACTTTATAAAAGACTGCTTATGGAAAGAAACTGCTCAGAGGATTTCTTCAGGTTTTGGGGCAACATAGCCCACTAGATCTGTTCAAACAACTGTGCTTGCTGATTAGTTTTTATGGTTCTTTTTATTTCCCCCTGTTTTGCCTTCTTCATTGGGAAAGGAAACAGCTTTACTGTTATTCTTCGGGACAATGTGACTGATCACATGCCATAGATTTTCCTGAAAATCTGTTGTGAGCTATTCTTGCCTTGGAAATCCTAGTTTTGTTGGTCACTCCTACGGATTGCATTGATGCACTTGACACTATAATGCACGCATTTGGGAGATGGGTGGAGTGTTGGGTCTCAACCAAAACGAAACACTCTTTAAGCAACAGCCACTTTTTTCTAATTCACAAGTTACTAACATAGTGGCCTGAGTATTCTTCATTACATCATACCTCAAATGGCCAAAGACCTTCGATCCCCCAGTTCTGAGAACAGAAACAAGTGATGAATTAGGGCACCCACTGAGAAAGAGACTTCATTAGCATGGTTAATCTACTTGTCATGTTCACATCCAGTATTTCCACTTAAATGTGTTTATTCTATATTTCAGATTGTTGTTCTGATCACTTTTTCATAAGATTCTCTGAAGATATGGTATTCCTCTCTTTGTTAAGAGTGTTTGCATTAAGATAATGTAAAATAATTATGTTAGTCAAACCCGATAAGATACATTTAACAGAAACAAACATCAAATATTTCACAAAATGAAGTAAGTTCAAATACATCTTTTATAACTGTGCAATAATGTACAAAAAAAGATTAAATGCTTGCTAATTCTAGTCATATTTATTATAACTACTACGACTGAAGATATTTTGCATTCATGTCTACATGTTTTATTGATATTCTTTTAAATATACTTGCAAGTTCACATTTTTGTATGTCAGCTTATATGTCTTAATGTGTGTCATGTTGAGGTGAATTCTTCTCACCTTCCCAAAATATTCTTTGGGAATATGTCAAATAAATTGTCCTCTAAATACTAGCAGTTCTCCAACTGTTTCATAGAATCATAGAATCCCTAGGTTGGAAAAGACCTTTGAGAACATCAGGTTCAACTGCACCTGTCCACTACTAAACCACATGCCTGAGCACTTCATCTACCCATCTTTTAAATACCTCCAGACTAATCAACTGAGTTGGAATCCTCTGAAATTCCTCACTTAAA
This sequence comes from Piaya cayana, assembly GCA_013389865.1. Taxonomy (NCBI): domain Eukaryota; kingdom Metazoa; phylum Chordata; class Aves; order Cuculiformes; family Coccyzidae; genus Piaya; species Piaya cayana. The sequence goes on from WAAB01002100.1 coordinate 49,044, forward strand.
GTAGGTGTAATAGTGTCCAATGGCCTTTCTTCCCACCTAAAACTGAGTGCCATCACTTCTTCTTTGGACTGGGAAATCATTTATGTTGTTCATTGTCCATAAAACTGGGGTTCATCCTATGAGACAGCGGCTCTTTAAAGGTAGATTCTTGCCAGTTTATATGTAATATATTGTATTTACAGAAGTTATATACCTGCTAACCTGCTGTTTAGCTGTAGGGTTTTATGATCTTTTATTGTCTCATTATACTGGATTAAATCATGTGTGTTCCAGACCTGGATGTTGCTAAGCTGCCAACTTGATGATTTCTTTTGTCTTCTACATTATTCCACATTCAGGTCTGCTATGGGCCAAACCCAGAATTTTAGTTTGTAACTGACATTAACAATATGAGCTAAGAGTCTCATGTATGCATCCATATGCAAATATTCTCTTTGTACCTTGCAGCACAGAAGGTCTAGAGCAGAAAGCCTCATCCTGCAGTCCTCTTTCTGCATCAGGATGCTTGCTACTTCTCTTTGTAATGTGCTGCTTTTGTGCTGCACTTAGCTTCCATGCAAAAGTGCTGTGTTGACTGTCTCTTGGTGGTCAGACAAGCCTGCTCTCTGAACTCCCTAGTGTGTTGCAAAGTCACAGGAAGAAAGTCAGCAGCTTTTCAGCTCCTCCCACAAAGAAAGGCTTGGGCTTTGACCACATTTACCAATGCTATCTCACTGCAGCATTTAATTTTGCTAAATGTGTACTTCCCACCATTACTACTCTATTTTATCTTCACACACATATTCCAGTCTCCTGACAGCTTACAACTGCCATTCCTGCTCTAATCAGGTAGCTGGTAATCATGATTATCTTATGGCTATAAAGAGTCCTGAGCATGGAGCTCAGATGCCTGGCAAGTCAGCATATTCTGTGCTGTCATGCACCCACAGAGCACCTGCTTGCTCAAGTGCACCAGACCTCCTTAAGACTATGGGCCTATTCTTTATTCATTGCCCTTTAAAGTAACGTATAAGAGTTGGTTAAGTTGTAAATTTTAGCAGAAAGCTCATTATATCATCACTTACCTGCTTCAGACAGCTTTCCTAACAACATAATTCATAAAAAGTGGTGCTATAGATATTACTCTGTCTTTGCATCTCAACAGTGTTTTGGGACTTACAGCTATGATCTCTTGCCAGTATCACCTATTCGTAATTAGACTTACAGTCTAATTTGTAATCCTGCTGATCATCATCAACCTTCTGGTTCAGTGTGTGACCAGTCTGTAGTTATGCCCAGTTTACTTTCAGTTATGAGTTAAAATGACTGCCGCATCTTCTACTTTCATCCTTCTGACAATGGAAATTCAAGTTTTCACAGCAGAGCTGGATGACTTTCACATGAACATTCACATAGCCACTTACCTCAAGATATAGCAGGGACATCCATACAAGTCTACAGAACGAATATATTGGCAAGGGAATGTTAACTAAATGTTTATTTTAACCCCCGCCAACCAAACATGTATTAAAAGAAAATTTTTAAAAATCTGAAGTTTTTATAAGCAGAGTAAAATCTGACTCATATTTAACTGTCAGGGAAAGAAAAGTGTGCAATGCATTTAGTCATAACTAGAAAGCAAGTTCAAAAAATACATTTGCACAGAAAGAAGCTACACAATCAGAACAAAACCTGTTCTCAGAAAGTACTAAGCAAAGAATTTCACTAATGAATTTATTTCAGCAGTAAGAAAAGCTTTACATTTTCTCCCTTTCATTCACTTTAGGAAAACCATTTCTCTCTGACAGATGAAATATACCAGCTATCTTTGATCATAATAAGTTTAGAAATATTTCCCCTTGAGCTTTTTGTCATTTACCTCAGATGGGATGCTTCTCAATTAGAAACTTCATAAACATCCAGAAAGATACCCCATTATTTTTATTCAATGTCTTTGCTTAACCTCCTCAATGACATCTGTTCAATAAAAATGACAACTTTTAGTGTGTGGGAGTACTGGACTTACTGCCAATTATAGAGATCAGATTGTCCTGTAATTCCTCTGTGGTCCCCATCACCTACCGCTGCCAGCACTGCCCCTCAAGATGTAGATGTTAAAAGGCAGATGCTGTCTTAAGGTTCTGAGTTTGCAAGCACCTTGAATAAAGGGATCCTAATCCAAAAACTGGGGCTCTAACGCCTTGTGAAAATACAAATAATACACAGAATCTGTAAAGTGAGGTAGGTGGGAAGTTTGTTTGCTAAGTATTATGACTCGTATTAGCCAATTTGCTCCAGGAGATATTACTTGCATAAAAGCATCCTCACTGATCAGTACACATGAATCTCTCCATACAAAAGCTGAGAATCTTGTCTGCTTCTGCTCACGGTATTACAGTAGATGCAGGTGTTGAGTGCTATGCACCAATATTCTAGCTGCAGTCATCAAACTCATAGCAATGCATTTTTCTGGTTTTCCTCTTTGTAAGAGCATATTCTTATTAGTCCCAATATTTGTCACATTTATTCACTTAATTCCAGTCATTATTGTCTAGGTGGTAGTATTAGCTTTACCAATCAGTCAGCTGCAAAACACTGATGTATTAACAAGGCCATAGTGAGGTGATGCACATACTCAAGGTCTCTTCTGACTACCAATACACTTGCTGTAAAGCATCTTTTATATAGAGATCTTTACTCAAAGGTCTAGAAGTCTGAGGCTGTGCCCACTCATGGATGTTTCTTGATATGTAGGTTCCCTACAACTTACTAAAGTCAATGTACAGCGGAAGAGCAACACCTTTAGGCTGAAGGTTGTTCTCCCTTACAACCTGTGCTTGTCCAGCTGAAAACATCGGCATTGCACTGGTGCTGTAACAAAACTTGACTAGAAGGATGAGTTAGGGTGAAGTGCTGGTTCTATTTTTAAGGGGAAATTTAATATCAAGGCTAAGCTGTACAATAATTGCAATAGCGTACCTAGTGAGAGAAGTTCTTTCGATGCCCTGGTTTAGTTTCAGTTACCTTGATCTTTAGCCTCCCACAGTTGTTCAGTAAGGCAGAAGGCAATAAGTTGCTGTGGTAAATCGTGGGAGAGAGAGGAAAAAGGGAGTTCACAGCCCTGCTGCACAAAGTTGTGAAGTTGTTTATTCTTTATCAAAGATTCTAGGGTTTTTCCCTTTGTTTCAAAACCTCTCATATATGTATATGCATATATTTAGCTTAGTGTTTTCAGGTGATATATTATGGAAATAAGAAGCAGTCTGGCTTTATCCAAATGAAAATGGTAATTCAGGAACACCTATTATGACCACTAGATGACAGTTTCACCTCACCCTATGAAGAACACTGCCACAGGAGAAGCATTATTTCTCCACATACTCTCTTATTACATTTGGGATTCTAGTGACTCATTTTCTTACCTGTGGAGCTTCATTTGTGACAGGATGCTCTCATTAAAAAAAGGTGCTTTCCCATGCATAACACCATCCAGCAATAAGGCAGTTCTAAGGAAAATCAACAAAAATAATACACTATGCACCGAAAAGCCCATTCACAGAATCACAGAATCACAGAATCACTGTGGTATATGCAACATTCATGTGTGCAATGGTACATAGGTTCTGAAGGTATGGAGAAGACAACAGGGAAAAGTCAGTGGGAACTGGGGTGGTAAAGGTGGGCTGGGTTAGTAAAAGGTAAATTGGGAAGAAGATGTGGATATGATAAATGTGAATTCAAAGACCTGCAGTTAGGGACAGGAGTTCCTCTCCTTTTTAAGCACACCTTTTTCTTAGCGGGAAAGTTCATTCTTCTCCTCTTTACTATAACCAAAATCTGTCTACTACCAGGGGTAGATAGTTCCCTCCTACAGCCTCCACTGTCTCTGCACCTCCTGAGTTGCTCTTTCAACACAGGAGGTAGGTGACTGTGAGGTCCCAGCAGAGAGCCAGCAAAGGACAGGGACATCTGGGATAGTTAGTCCTGCTGCTGGTAGAACCAAACCCAAAGCTTTGAAGTAGAAGCTTTAGGACAGGTCCCATGTCTTCAGTAAAAGCCATCGCCTCACTTCCACAGATCCCCTGTCCTCAGTTCAGATAGCAGCAGAGCAGAACACCATCTGCTCCAGTGGTTGCTCTCTTCAGAAAACTTGTCCTTATATTCTAGACTAAATAAATATCTGAAGACATCTTTGTTAAAACTTCCTACTCTTCTCCCTTGTCCATCACTCACCTCTAACCCAGGAAAATTATACAGCTCTTGACAAGGTGGGATCCTTTTACAAGATCCATTGGCGTCACATTGGGAGGGACTTGGAAACTAAGGAGAGTTGATGTTGGCCCTGCCTTTTAAGTGTAGGGTCTATATATTACTACTCTGCCACATGGGACTTCTCTTTCTTGAGGAAACCCTATGAAACAGCAAAGAATTTCCGATCACAGGGAAACATAGGCATATAAACCTGTAAGGAATATTAATATCACCCTCTGCTCCTTTCCTGGTGCCTTTACAGCTCACAGTGAGAACCAGGGACCAAATGCTTTAAAATTTTGCATCCTATCTCATTTCCACATCTTAAACCACTTCACATTTCTGGTGAGTAACCACTTGCTATTGTCACTTCAATCTATCCATCTCCACTCTTTTTCTCCCACTCTGCAACCACTCAGACCTCTCAAAGCTGAAATGCTGATGAAAATGTAGAGTGCTGCCAAAATAGGGCTCCTGTATCAAGCCTCACTACAGACACATTGCAAGGGACTTCCTTAACCCCCCCCAAAAAAAAAACTACCAATACTTCAATGAACAAAATCCAATTTCTTCACCTCTGGGAGCCTTACTTTTCCCTTAGGTAAAATAGGGTAATGATACTGACTTACTTGATGATGTACATGGTCTTCTATTTATGATAAATACTTGTAAAAAAATAAGTATTACTTTTATGCTCAAAGTGCAGCCACCTCTGAGTCTGAACATGAGAAGCTGAGAAAACTGCAAATTTATTTAAGAGCTACAAAATAGAAAGTGAAAAGTGTAACATCAAACTGAAACTGCCAAATTGAGTTGTCTTTTGCCCCTCACACATGAAATAGAAGTGCTTGTAATGCCCTTACAGAGAATTATACTGTGTTTAAAGGACAAAATTTTAATGTCATTTGATATTTGATTTAAGATGTCATCTAATAGCAAATGTATCACTGTCTTTTGTCTTTTTATTAGGTAAGGCTTTCCACGGGACACTGTTTTTCATTTGCTTGTTTGTTTTCTCACGCTCTCCTCATTTCACACTGACCTGTGTCCGGCAGTGGTTTAGCTGTACAAGCTGATGAGCTCAGGCCCTGAAGTGGAAAGATTACACAACACTCAGCTGCTAACACTCCGTAAAATGAAAATCTAAAAACACTGCCACGTGGAAGGGTGGATTTAAAAAAAAGAAAAAAATGAAACCCCAATGTATAGTATTGAGACTTGATCTGTCTGTCATCTGCTTTCATTTATCATTTCAAGTTTTATTATGCCAGCTGGAAGTAAACATTTATTTTTTCCTTTTTGTAATTTATATCTGCATCCATACAACAGGGCACATAAAATCACTTAGATGGCCACATGACAATGAAAGAGAGCTTTAAGGAACTAAAATACAGTCGGACAACATGGAAGAATTCTTAGATATTATTCCAGATAGATATGCACACTCTCCTTATTTTACTCCTCACATGCCATCAAGTGAATAAAAAATTTTCTAGAAAGGAGCAAGTTACTTTTAGGGGGTAAAGAGGACAGAAAGTTCATAAAAATTTCCATGGTGACTTTTCAGCTTGTAACCAGATTCCATGAACCTTATTCATCCCCATGAAGGGGGCAAATCTCAAGTCACATGCAGTCCAACGCATGATCACTTGATTGCTTTTAATGTAGGAGGATTGTATTTCCCATGCCCTGGCTAAAGATTAAAAGAGGTGGACACCAGAACTTTTTTTGATGCCAGCTCTTTTTTCCCCCCTTTTCAGACTTTCATCCAAAACATGCTTACTTTGGCAGCCTACGCAGAAGGCTGTGAAATCATAAAGAGCCACTGTCCAATTCTTACCTCTGCAGGACAGTAGACCAAATCTAATCCTTGCAAACTTCATCTGTTTTGGTTCAAAACTGTTTTGCTAAACTAGAAACATTTCTTTCTTTTTTTTTTCCCCCCCTACTTCTCTGTTTTTGTGTTGTTTTCAGAACCTGTTGGCGTCTCAGGTGACAAATCTTTTGCAAGAGCTTTTCAGGTTGTTCTCTTGCCTGCTTTTAAACGACATAAAGAAAAAGGAGTGGGGTTTGATGGGAGGGAAGAAGGGGAAAATTACTTTTCTATTCTAGAACTTGCCTTCAAAAGACTGAGTGAACTGTCTTGTGCACAAGAGATAGTGACATGTCCTTGCTTTAAGCTGCTGTCTCAAATCTGAGGTGACTGAAGATTCCTAAGTGCTTTGTCATTACCCTTGTTTATTATTGTAATGCCTACTAACTAATCAAAATGGGCAAAGATTTAGTTATCAGTATACAAACAGGGAGCTGTAGACAGTCCTGGACCTAAAGAACTTAAAATTAGATACACCAAACATGACAGAACAGGATGTTATCAGTGATGCTGGAAAGCACGTACAATTGTGGCAGTATGTTTAATACCTTAATGTGCAGTTATACCTTCCTGGATCAAAGTTACGATTTTTCAAAAAGGGTGTGAGATACAAAATGCCTTGAGAAACTCACCTTAAATTACTGTCTCTGTGAGCTGATACACTCTTCACTGGTAGCTTTTATTCCCATTGCAACATCCTGCAGAAACACATGCTAAATCTTATGCCATTGAAATTAATAATGCATTTTCCATTTAAAAGCTCACAGGAAAAACATTAGCCTAAGTGGTTATAAGGACTTTCCATGGGGAGGTATCAAGACAGTTAAGTCAAAGGTATGTAAGCCCTACTGTATTCCTACTGTGAAGCAGGAAAGTAGGCAGTAGAAGGAATTTAAGGCATGAAAGATGGGACAGGAATTAACTACAGATACACGATAACTCAGGATTAGATTGGTAGGACAGAATCCAGGGTTTGTCCCATCAGATTGAGTAAGAATTATCAATAGACAACATCTTGTCACAAATGTAATAACTGCAGGTACACTAACACAGAACAGGTATGTAATATATGTATATATGTAAATTTGAAGAGCTTAATTCCTGTGCTAGTAATCCTCTGATCTTTGGATGCTTTTGGTTCCCTCTTTGAAGGTATAGGCAGCAATTTAGGATAGGAAAGTCAGCATGGAAGTTACTCATGTGAGCATATGTAGTGGATTTCAGATCGAGGGAGGTTCATGGTACATCTTCTGGCCTCATGTTCAGATTTTAATGCTCCGTGAAGTCAAATTTTAGTCATTACAGTCTGCCAGGCATTAATAGATTATACTGTAATGCATGTATGAATTGTATTCCCCCTTGATATGCAAGTTGAAACCCCCCACATCTTGGTAATGTGAGAATTTGATCTCACAGGAGAATTGAAGGGCAGATTAGCTAAAACCTAAAACAAGTAAATAATGTTCTTTGGGGAATCGTATCTGGCAGTTTACTAAGGAAATTCAAGAGTATAAATATTTACAATAGGAGGTACACAGATTTCTCATGGTATTATAGAAGATTCCAATTTGGAATACATGCTGTTTTGCTTAAGTTTATTTCATTTGCTTTTGAAATCTGACCCATACTCCACATACAGACTTCATTATTTGTTCATCCTTTTTGTCTCTGTCCTTACTCTGTTATTTTTCTGTTGGTCTTTTACTGGAAAATTCATGTGCTTCTAAATTTTAACAACAGATTGCCTTAATAAAAAGGTCTGAACAAAAAAGACATACTCCTAACGTGCAAATTGAATAGCACAGTGACTTTTATACCCATAAGTAAAAAAAAAAAAGCGCCATCTTGTAATAGACAGGACCAGAAGAATGAAGCCATTGTCAGCACAGCATGACACGTCTGCATTAGGAGCTTCCAATAGCATTAGGGCCACTGCACCCACTCAAAGAAGATCACAATTAAAACAAACCCTAAGGCTCTAACTAGGTCTAGGCAGACCTCAGACCTTGCAGAGATTCCCAACAGCATTTAGGTGTGAAGATGTTTTCTGGGCTTTCTCTGTATAAGCCTAATTTGGAAGCGTGCACTTACTGCCTTCAGCTCTCACACAGTCAGGCTCCTATCACAGTTGACTGCTTGCCTTTTCCAAAGCAGGAGACATAATAAATTATTTGAAACACATTTCTATCAGTTCAAAGGGAGTTAACCCTACATTTGGAACACATATTAAGATGCAGAAGAAAATAAATTCTGGTTTAATCCACGATATTTTCCCCCACTTTACAAGGCAGAATTACAAGTTACCAGTTCATGTACTGAGAACCTCCTCCTTTCACCAGAGGGTTCTCCTGAATCAAGTGGAGATATTTGTGTCTGGCCATAGGAGAGCATTGGGACTGTCACAGAAAGCAGATAAGAACTGACAAAAATGGGAAGCTTGGGGCGTGCATTCCATAGTCTAATGAGGGTCACACGGTAGTGTTCATCCTTGATTTACTGGAAACCAACAGCACAGGATCAGGTCCCCAGACTACCATCTCTATTGGTGACAACTGGAGTGATAATACGGTGCACTGATCGTACACAGGAGGCAACAGATGCACAGTAGGCAGTACATTCACAGTAGAAAGAGCAGTTACTCATAATGCTTGCCCCTTTCCTAAAGAGACAGCACTGCAGAATGTTTCATTCCTACTCTCTGTAATAAAATGATGATCCCCAGTGCCATTGCAATTGTTGAAAAAAACATTTTTTACTGGTTTCCAGAGAAATATGTGACATCAGCCACAAGGGTAAGTACATTCTAAGGCCAATGTTGCGTCAGCCATTCCCAGTCTAATATTTGCAGAAGCTTCATACAGCTACTTGAGAGATGTATGGACAAAGGCTCCACCTTCAGAGATTTGAATCAGGCCTAAATCTAAAGTCCAAACATATCATTAAAGTGGTAACAGTTAAAATAGGCATTAAGAAATTGGGAATGTATCCTTGTCCTGGCCTCACCTTATTTGGAAGTAATGTGACTGGTTTTTTTGACCGTTCCCTAGATTGTTGCTAAGGGATTTAAATAAGGTCTTGTTACCCTCTGGAGCCTCAAGGGTCCAGGAATATAAGCAAAATCTTGTGATTTTCTTTTAGACAGAAGGCTACTTTGCCTTCAACAATCTGTCATCTTTCTGGCTGGGCAGTTTCTGCTCCATGGGGACTATTTAAAAAAAGGCTTGCAGAGGAAAGAATAGCCAGGAAACAAAATCCCAAGGACTTACTCTTTTGGGGCTGCATTATGACCAACAGACAAGTAGCCTTAAGGTGTGGATTTTAGGTTTAGAGTAAAGATCTGACAGTCTGTCTACAGCTTTGCTGGGATGGGGAATGGTACGTATGATACACACCACTCTGCAAGGCGCTTATATCTAAGCAAAGCCACTCCCACTACAGTAGGTTCCTCATCTGTAACTGCAGACAGAAGTCACTACGGCAATAGTGAGAGCAGATAGTGTAAAACACTTACTCAGTAAATGACATTCTTAGCTACTGTCTGTAGTGAGCCTTATTCAGCCAGCTTAATAACATCTGGTTTGAGAGCATTCACAGGACCTCAGAGTGTGTGTGGGCAGAGAATGTAGTACGTTGCTCCCACCCCATTTCCAACATTTTGCTGTGTTCCTGCAAAAATAATTTATGGGCTGTTTACTCCCTGCCTCCCAGAATCAATCATAGAATCATAGAATCATAGAATCA
>WAAB01002100.1:59796-145177 GCA_013389865.1 Piaya cayana
CTCATCAGATGCTTCTCCTTGGCTGGGTGGCCTGTAACAGACTCCCATCACAAAATCTAGCTTCTTATAGGCTCCTCTGATTTTAACCCACAGGCACTCAATCTCCTCATGGCAAAATCCACCTCAATAGTATCCAAGTCCTCCCTTACAAAGAGGGCTACCCTGCCTCCTCTCCTACCCTTCCTATCCTGCCTGAAGAGTTTGTACCCCACCATATCTGTACTCCAGTTATATGAGTCATCCCACCATGTTTCTGTGATGGCAACAACATCATAGCCTCCTTGCCCTATGACAGCAAGGTTAGGAGTAACCTCTCCTGTGGCAAGAGAAAGCGGCTGTTTGGTCATATCACAGATTAAAGTCTACAGAAACCTGCCTCTGACAGAAAAATGGAAGCAAATGGAGTGTCAGGAATATTCAACACATAAACAATGGTTTTGAGTGGAAGAAAGACATATCTAGATCTTAAAACTCCCCTTGGAAGCCAAATTGGTACATGGTTCCAAATTTCCTAGCTGGCACGACCACCTAGGCTGAGTCAAAGGCAACACCGACCTTGTGTTCTAGGTCACACTTGTTGTGTATTCAACACACAGAATATAAAAAGGGAAACAAGCTGGTTGTCTCTGTCCACTAGGAATTCCCAGCTACTGGAGATTTTTAATTTGGATAGCTTTATTCTCTGCCAATGGATGGCCCAAGACTGGAGGAACCCAAGAACAGAGGAGTTGTATGGGTGGTTTAAAACTAACTATAGCTGCGAGTACAAGACCCCTTTGGGCTTCTGCTACGTACAGTTCAGGCAATCTGGAGACCGTGGCCCATGCTGTACAATGCAAGCCTGTGGTGGTTCAAGACCTGAGGCACATGAATAGTGTGAAGTTCAAAGGAACACAGGGAGTAAAAAGCAGACAAAGCACAAAGCAGTATCTTTCTGTAGCTACAATTTCTAGACCCAAAAGTTACTGCCTTGTCTCAGGGAATAACCTGGAGGCATAATCAGCTCTGATCTGTTTGTTTTCATCTCCTCCTGGGAGCCATTATACGATATTAACAAAATAAATCAATTTTAAATAACTCAGTGTGTAAGCTTACAACAGAGTGGTTGTTTCTGGCATACCTCAGGGACATTGCACAGTCCTCCACCATTATGAATGAATAAATGGGTCTTAGCTGTACTGCAACAGAGTCATTTGTTTTAATAATGTCTGAATATACACTGAGGTAATATTTGTGCAATCCCTAGTAGTGTTCTTAGGGCAGAAATTCACACACTGTTTATTTACCTTTAAGGGCAGTCATGGACAGAAAAGAGGCTCTAAAAATGACACCAGAAGGATCATATTCTCTCTCTCCCTGTGGTTTGAGTTCAGACTTTCCTGGTGCACAAGTCAAAGGTGTTTTCTTTCAAATGACAGTTACGAAACTTCATGGGGATTTGAAAGACATCTGCTTTTTATTCCCCCCACACACAGCAGAGAGCCTGCAACTGTATTTAACTGGAGAGCTGGCAGCAAGGAGAGACTCCAGATGCCCAGAATCTTCTTAGCCCTTCGCAAGAGTCAGTCCTGCTCCTCTTATAAAGGGAACATTATGGGTGGTGGTAAGTGAAAACCGTATACGTACCAGCAGCGCCACAGAAAAAGCACTGTTTTCAGGGTGGGAGTGGTGGTTTTGGTCTGTTTTATGATGTTAATTCCTCTGACATTAAAAGTGGCAGGATGCTTGATAAAGGAAGCTTATACTATGATCTTCACGAAAGCCTTCCCGGAGAACATTCGACAGAGACATGTTGGTGCCTTTAAGTAAGGTTAAGAACTGAATATTGTATGTCATTCTTGATTCTCCACAAGTACCATGGAACTGGTATCTTCTCTCAGTCCCAGACTAGCTGTTCCGAAGGCATCTCCTATGTTGATATTTTTTTCTGCAGACATTCTACCTGTTTCTTTTTAATTTATGACAGCTCCTTGGAATGTTTAGTTCTGATGCCAAGAGCAACTGTTTTTAGAAGAACAGATGAAATCTCATTAACGACATAGCACACAAAAATAAATTGCTGCAGGCCAAGATTTGAAGGCTCAAATCCTCTGTTAGTAGCCAGCTATTCACAGTCATTTGATAAAGACTAACCTGTGTTTAGTTCTGGCAGAACATCTTGTTTGGCCACACAATGTTTCAAACAAAAAAGAGATCAGTTGCTGAATTTTCTGAAGTATATGCAGGGGTTTGAGAACTTCCTCTTCAGGCTATCACTTACTAGACTACATCTTTCTTGATGTAGGTGTTCAATGCATTTTTTCGCTGGGGCAGTCCATTGTATCATAAAGGTAAGTCTGCTGCTTTTGGATTGCTGCTTCAGCAGTGGTGGAGCACTGTAAAAGCATGATGCTGAAGATAAAGTTGAGATGGAATTTCCAGGCTCAGCATTGCAATCAGCTATAGCTGTCTTTCTCTTTGCAAACAACAATATCCCTTCTGGGTAGCAGTTACTGATGTTTGGCTTTGACTCAGAAGCAAATATTTGCAAGCTTTGGAAAGTTTGAATGTAATCATTTGGCTGCCTTGCAGTTATCTCAAGTGAACAAAAATGTTTTTCATCTGTTAGGAACTTTGTTCAGCTCAAGGCAACTGAAATATTATTCCAATGCTTCACAGACCTTTATGCTTCTCTCCTTAGTATTTTGTTTTGCGAGATTCAGGTTGTGAACTCTCTATACAAACTGCTTAACAAAGCAAATAAAACCCAAATGCCTGATACTGCTGTAGAATTCAATTTCATTGCAGGTGACAGCCCCATATTTCATCTGTACCTGACACATTCTGTTAAAGTCACCAACTACCAACAAAAGTTCTTCTTGAAGAAGGAACATACTAACCTGAGTAAAATCCTTTGCTGGGTATCACCTAGAAGCAGAGGCAAATTGTTCCATTTATACCTATAACAGAAGCTTCATGACAATGTACAGAACAATCTCTACAATGCAGCAGAGTTTCACTAATCCACATTTATGGGAAGATGGAGGTCAAGAGTGATTTAAAAAAAATCACTGCAAAATATATACAGAAGAATATAAATAAAGTACAATAAAGTTCTTACAAAAAGAACTTTGGCAATCATTGCTGTGTTATTTTAATACCCTAAATTTACAGTAAACATTCTTTCTTTCATAAAAGAAGCAAAGTCATAATAGGAAATCTTATCACAGAACTGTGAGTCTATTTACACAAAGAACCTTATGTTTACATCCTTAATTAGGAGCATTTCAATGTGCTTACACATGATTACAAAAATCAAATGTATTTCAGAGTTGGAATTAGTTTTATCTTAGTAAATATTTCCTCATGTTTTAGAAGAGACCATTGTAGGAATCATGTTATAAAAGTGAAAATAAATGGCTTTTGAATATTTTTCAGTTGCTTTTCATTTCCTTACACATGTGCACACACAAACCAGCACTATTTTCATTAAGTAGATTAGCAAACAAAGTCCTGTTTTTAAGTTAGGATGGAAAAGAGCCAATTTATATTTCAGTCCTGAAACCGGCCACTACATTTGCATCTGCAGAGGCAGTGAAACAGAACCATTTTCATGAGAGGCAGCATCATCAAAATTGCTAGAGCATTAATGTGCAGACAGGTACCTGAAATGTATTTTAAAGTACAACCATAAGTCAGCTGTGTTTCTTTTAGTGAAGAAGAGCATGGAAGCTGTGAGCACTGCCAGTACAAAGAGGACAGTGCTAAATGATGGAGCTTTTTGGTATGCTTTAGACAAAATGTTATGTACAAGGTCCTGTTAAAATAGCAGCTCTGAGTATGAGAACACTGTGACAGCTAAAAATTTCCTCCCTTTGATGCAGTTCCTTTAACACAACACTATTGCCAGGTTTTCTTTGACAGCAGCAGATTCAGGGTAGGACTTGAGGATGTCCATGTCTTCTTTTAAGAGAAAAGTTAAGGAGCATAAATACACAGATTTCAGCTGGTTTTCACAAAACTCGGGTGATGTTTATTGGTGTGACATTAGTAAATCAACATTCAGGGTCTGAGCCAAAGATCACTAAAGTAAATTGGAACCTTTTTGGCTGACTTTGAGGAGCAAATGAGCTATCAGGTACTGAGGATATTTTGTTATTATTACAGGCATGAGATAAAAAGAGTTGCCTATGATCTGCATGAACATTTTCATGATGCCCTTCCAGAAAGAACAGTGAATTCTGGAAGAATGTGAAGAGCAACTAGAAATGAACAAAAGAGAAAGAAACACCCTTTAGCAGTTCTTATTTTAGCATATGACAAAAAAATGCTGTTTCATCCACTGACGACAGGAAATACAGTCGCATAAGAAATGCTGCTTCATCCAGTGACGACAGGAAACACAGCTACTTCAGACTGTGCTCTGAACCAACCTGTTTTGAGAGAGAATCTGCACTTTTCCCCTTCCTAAATCTATGTATAAATCTATCCTGCTTCACTGGAAGAACAGAGGAGTGACAGAGTTCATGGTTCACTGCAACCAGTTACAATATGCCCTTTTTATTTTGTCAGTCCTTTTTATATGTCAGTCTAACATATTTTGCACTTTCTGTGCTGAATTACTACCTTCAGAGTGGACTTCTGTGCATGTGAGTGGCTAAAACTGGCTTTGTGGTTTATTTATTGCTGGCTTTCACAGTCTGCTCTGGTCTGGAGAGATTCAACATGGAGATTCTCCAGCTTAGTTTTCACAGACCGTGCACTCTTGTAAGCAATTCCTAGGACAAAAGATTTTAGTAAATGGCAGAGTGCTGTCTTTTTCCTGTCCTTTCCTCCTCCCTATTTCCTAAGGTTGAAGCACATTTCATTCAGCAGTAAGCAGGAGATGAGTCACTGTCAGCATATGAACTGTCTGGTACTATTTAATTCCTAGCACTATCCAGTAATTAAAATGCTACAGGCCAGCTTGAGCTACAGGATTCTCACCTGGATCCAAAATTGTGTCAGTATTTCAGTTCACAGGAACAGGAGATTTGCTTTAAGCTCAACTTGATTCACACAAGGCAAAACCATATTGTATTTGATTGCAATACTCGTTGTAGCTGCTGCTTTTTTGAATGTTAGACAATGAAATGTAAGGACTTTGCTGGTTGCAAAATCACACAGTATGTGTACAAAAGCCAGTGCAAAGTCTCACAGATAAATGTTGTACTTGGTATTATGCAGAGAAAACGTCTTTCCATTTGGTCTTCTCCCTAAGCAAGTTTTAAACTTGACAATGCTGACAAGATGCATCTACAGAAATGTAATGAGACTTAAGCAGATGAGGACAATAATGTACAATACCAAAATTCAGTGACAACAAGCCCCTACAAAGCAAATAAACAGTGAGAAGTTCTGGTTCATATTAAAAAAGAACAAAATATCTGCCTAAAGAAATAGTGAAGATTTCTGGTTTGCTAGTAAATTAGATATCCCTTGAAACAGTGAGAAAACAAGATGTGTTATAGAGACAGTGCATTTGTGTATGAAAACACCTGTTCCTGTAGAGCTCTGATTCTGGCTCTGTATTTCTCAAAGAAATAGTACTAGAAATAACAGCAACAATAACAATAGTAATAATTCAAAGCATGTTGTTAGCTAAACTGAAGGCATCCATGTGTAATAACACAGTACAGTTAGGAAACCACAGAATCACAATATAAATTTTGGGATGCTCGAGATGAAAGGACAAAGTGCACAGGATGAGCACACTCTATGTTAGGGAACGCTATTCTGAATACACAAACTTTGACAGAGGCAATAAAATCTCCCTCAAAGCCTAGTTATTTATAGAAAAGCAACAAAGAAAACTGACATGGTTTTGCCCCTGGGAAGAGTTCAAGGTGCCACATCAGCTATTTATTGTTCTTTTTGCAAGAACAGTTTTCACTCCACTTGTAACTGTATTGTTGACTGTACTGTTCCCTGGTAAGCAAGTCTATACACCCTACCATTATCAGGTGGTGTATAGACTGCAACAGCCACTGCTAAAATAACTAGTGTCTCACTTTCAACAGGGTATTTCTTAGTATAAATGTATGGGAAGGGATAGAAAAAGTTTAGCTGTTGTTTCACAAAACCAACATGAACTTTGCATATCTGGGTTGGGGAAAGAGTGAAGTTAATGGAGCTCTTAAAATCTGGCTGAAAACACAACTGAGTCAGAGAATCATAGAATCATACAATACTTTGGATTGGAAGGGACCTTAAAGATCATCCAGTTCCAACCCCCCTGCCATGGGCAGGCACATCTCCCACCAGACCAGGCTGCCCAAGGCCCAATCCAATGTGGCCTTGGACACCTCCAGGAATAGGGCAGCCACAGCTTCCCTGGGCAACCTGTGCCAGTGCCTCACCACCCTCATGGTGAAAAAATTCCTCCTTATGTCTAATCTAAATCTGCCCCCCTCTAGTTTATACCCATTGCCCTAGTTCTATCACTACAAGCCTTTGTAAAAAGTCCCTCCCCAGCTTTCCTGTAGCCCCTTTCAGGTACTGGAAAGTCGCTATTAGGTCTC
This sequence comes from Piaya cayana, assembly GCA_013389865.1. Taxonomy (NCBI): domain Eukaryota; kingdom Metazoa; phylum Chordata; class Aves; order Cuculiformes; family Coccyzidae; genus Piaya; species Piaya cayana. The sequence goes on from WAAB01002100.1 coordinate 66,336, forward strand.
CCCAGAGGCTTCTCTTCTCCAGGCTGAACAATCCCAACTCTCTCAGCCTGTCCTCGTGTGGGAGGTGCTCCAGCCCTCTGATCATCCTTGTAGCCTCCTCTGGACCCATTACAACAGTTCCATATCCTTCTTATGTTAAGGATTCCGGAACTGGACACAGTACTCCAGATGGGGTCTCAGAAGAGAGGAATAGAAGGGCAGAATCACCTCCCTCAACCTGCTGGCCACGCTTCTTTTGATGCAGCCCAGGATACGGTTGGCCTTCTGGGTTGCAGGCTCACATTGCTGTCTCATGTTGAGCTTCTCATCAACAAGCACCCCCAAGTCCTTCTCTGCAGGGCTGCTCTCAGTCACATCATCCCCCAGCCTGTATTGAAATCAGGGATTGCCTCAACCCAGGTGTAGGACCTTGCACCTGGCCTTGTTCAACATCATGAGGTTCTCACAGCCCCACTTCTCCAACCTGTCCAGGTCCCTCTGGATGACATTCCATCCTTCTAGTGTGGTAACTGCATCACTTAGCTTGGTGTCATCTGCAAACTTGCTGAGCGTGCACTCAGTCTCGCTGTCAATATCATTGATGAAGGTATTAAACAACATCAGTCCCAGTATGGACCCCTGAGAGACACCACTTGTCACAGATCTCCATCTGGACTTTAAGTCATTGAGCACTACTCTTTGAATACGACCATCCAAACAATTTCTTATCCACTGTACCATTCATGCATCAAATCCATATCTCTCCAATTTAGAGAGAAGGATGTTGTGGGGGACTGTGTCAAAGGCTTTACAGAAATCCAGATAGATCAGATCTGCTGGTTCACCCATGTCCACTGCTGTGGTTACCCCATCATATAAAGCCACTCAGCTGGTCATACAGGACTTGTCCCTGGTGAAGCCGTGCTGGCTGCCATTAATCACCTCCCCATCCTCCATCCATCACTCTGCGTGGAACTTTATGACAGTCAAATCTAACTCCACTGTCTCTGAAGAGAGTATCATCCTATCTAACGACATGAAATGGATTAGATATCTTTGATGTCATCTTGTATATTTACAAAATATGCAAGTACAGGGACATATTCCCCAAAACACAGTGGGGAAGCAATGTGTCTCTCTGTTTTCAGGTCTTAACATTTCAGTGACAGCATGGTGAAAGCTGCCTTTCTAGACTTTCTCTCAGTTGTTAATACCAGCGTTTCTACTGATATGTTGAATTTGTTTCTTCTTATTCTTTGCTGCCACTGGCATATCTTCTTCCCCAAGCTCTAATCCATACACAAGCATGTATGCTCTTGTGACATAAATGAGTACCTAACAAAGCTCTTTTGCTGATCTACATGAGGTTTCCAAATTGCTTTTCATTTGCCCATGCTTTGGGTGGTTAAGGTATCTGTCGTTTGAGGTTACTATCAGCTGTCCTTTAATGATTTTGTGTCTAGTGACTTCGCCCAAAGGACTGGTGCCCAGTAAGAGATATTGCCAGGAAACTTCCCAACATGGTGAGGTCTACAGACTACTACCCATTACTGCTGCTCCATGTGGGAGGGAAGGAAGCCGCAGTATGTAGCCCAAGGGGGATTGAAAGAGTCCTACTTCAACAGCCAGTTGCATAATCACCAAATTGTCATCTTAAGATCTTTCTTTACTCAGGGCATTTTTGCTACCAATCTCAAGAATCTGTCTGTTTGACTTTCCTATAGACATATGTCAGCTTAGACAATTTGCATGTGGCTGGACTGCAATGCCCTTGCCTGTGGTGAAAAGTGGCTTACTGCACAGACAGGCCTGCTGATGTGAGTGGTATTGCTTAGCAGAGGACGTATGGACTACCTGTAGTAAAAGCTGTTGACTTCAAATAAAAATGTTCCGTGGGATGAGAATCTTCCCACCTGGATGATGAAAATCTGTTCTTCCTTTGCTGAGTATGTCGAGCCCTATAGATGAGAGCCTGTGTATAAATGCTAAAGGTATCTGAGTTTTCATAGGCATATAATGATTGATGAAAATCTTGCTGATTGGTGAGAACCTCAATATTAGCATGGTTTGGTAGCAGACAAGATAAGTGTTTCAGCCAGACACTAGATTGAGGTGAAGGGATGGTTGACAGCTTGGGGTGCTGATTGATGAGAAGCTCAACATGAGCCAGTAGTGTGCACTCACAGCCTAGAAGACAACCGTATCCTGGGCTGCATCAAAGAAAGCGTGGCCAGCAGGGCAAGGGAGGGGATTCAGCCCCTCTGTTTCTGTCTTGTGAGACTTCATCTGGAGTATTGTGTCCAGTTTTGATATCCATAACATAAGAAGGATATGGAGCTGTTGGAATAGGTCCAGAGGAGAGCTTCAAGGATGACCAGAGGGCTGGAGCACCTCCCATACAAAGACAGGTTGGGAGTTAGGGTTGTTCAGCCTGGAGAAGAGAAGACTCAGAGGAGATTTTATCACAACCTTCCAGTACCTGAAGGTGATACAGGAAAGCTGGGGAGGGACTGTTAAAAGCTTGTAGTGATAGGATGAGGGAGAATGGGTATAAACTGGAGAAGGCACATTTAGGCTAGACAGGCTGGACTGCTGGGCTGAGTCCAATGACATGAAGTTTAACAAGGCCAAGTGCTGGGTCCTGCACTTGGGGCACAACAACCCTATGCAGAGCTACAGAATAGGAGAAGTGTGTCTAGAAAGCTGCCTGGAGGAGAGGGACCTGGGAGTGTTGGTTGACAGCGACTGAACATGAGCCAGCAGTGTGCCCAGGTGGCCAAGAAGGACAATGGCATCCTGGCTTGTATCAGAAACAGTGTGACCAGCAGGTCCAGGGAGGTTATTCTCCCTCTGTATTCAGCACTGGTGAGACCGCACCTTGAATCCTGTGTTCAGGTCTGGGTTCCTCACCACAAGAAGGATTTTGAGGCTCTGGAGCGNGAAAAAACTGTTCACAGAAGGGTCATTGGGCACTGGCAGAGGCTGCGCAGGAGATGGTTGATTCACCATCCCTGGAGGTGTTTAAAAGACATGTAGATGAGGTGCTCAGGGACATGGTTTAGTAGTTGATAGGAATGGTTGGATTCCATGATCCTGGAGGTCTTTTCCAACCTAGGGATCCTGTGATTCAAAGAATTTAGAACTATTTGTCTTGCACAATATTAACCTAAAGCCATGTCCTCAGCTCTTAGGCAAAACTCATGATCACCATCTCTGTTCTTCACTTCCATGCAAATTTGCCAATGCAAACTCATCTCAAGCTGAGCCCCACCAAACATGGTTTCATGGCTGTTGCTGGGTTGGACCACAACAGTTAAAATGTCTGTGCCACTATCTAGCATAGAGTACAACCTAACACAGCCAAGATCTCCATTGCTGGACTCTCAGCTGTAAGTGTCAAGTCAGCTGTTGGAGTTGATGATGGAGTAGATCCAGGGGCACATATCTCCCTAATTTTGCAGAAACAGTCTTGAGGTCTGTGACTGGATTCTTACATACCATCACATTGGCACATCAAAACCTTTAAAGACGAAAATCAGCTTCTTTTTCATATTCACTCTGTTCAGATTCAATGTAGAGAGTGAGTTTTCTTTCCCTAGTATCATCATTACAGAAAGCAAACTTAAGATTTAGAATTGTGCTCATTTCTCAGATAAACATTTCAGTTTATTTTTCAGATTATTTCATAGCTAACCACTTCTAAAAATGTTAAGATATACACAAGCACAAAAGGATTAAGGAAGCTTACTGGGATTCTAATGTGTATATATAGACATGGCCTTGCAAGGGAAAAATATTCATAATTTTCAGTGGTGTTTTACTGCTGCTACAGTCCTGCTTGCATTGCATTGGCAGCAAAAATCATTCCACCAACTATCCAGCAACAGATTTAAGGAAGTTGAGAAGTAACATTGAGACATGGTTCTTCTGTCTGTGGTTTAAAAGAATGGAGGACTTATTCAAGCCCAGGGTGAGCAAATATGTCAGGAAGTCAGGTGAGAGACCCCAGAGTCTTTGCTAGGGAAGAAATAACAAAAACAATCTCCTCGTACTTAGAAGGGAAACCCAGGGGCCCACACATTACAACCAGCTCACTACAGGTTTTTTGAGGGAATGGGCTTTCCAGTAAAGGAACGAACCAGCTTCCAGACAAGCTCACCTTCCTTAGTGGCTGGGGGTTGACAATACATCTATATTAACAGTGTGGGGAACTGCAAGTGTGATGTGAAATGAAATATTTATGATGTTATTGCAAGTGCTACATACTTATAAACTGTGAATTCCTATTACTTTCACTGGCAAGTCTGTTCTCTTCTCCACACAGTACAGGCTCACAAAGTCTACATGCATCAAGGGCTACAGTTTAAGCTCTAGAAAAGCAGCTTTCTGGCCTGGAGATAGACTAAAGCATTTGTAAGATAATGCCAATATTCATTTCTTATTAACTTAATGCTTGCCTGAGGGGTCTTAAAATGAAGTCCCTACCAGGAAAAATATAGTGTCTGTCTCTCTCTCTCTCTCTCTCTCTCTCTCTCTTTCATTGTGTTGTATTTATCAGCCCCTGCTTGATGCAGAGAAATTTTAGTAAGGTGAAAAGATATTAAGAAACAGCAAATGTCTGAGCGCACAAATCTCTGCTGGTAAACAGTAACTGAAGGGTAATCTGCTGGCGATTCCTTTACTATGACAACAACTTTCTCTAGGCAGTTCATCAAGATCACTACCAGCCATCAACAGATCCCTGGGAACAATCCATGTATCATGTAGATAAGAATAAGCAAAGGTGAGGGTTTGAGATCATGAAACAAGACTCCCTCTCCCACTGATATCAGGACATGTAGAATAGAATTAGCTTCAGTAACATGAAAATAAATCACTGATAAGAATGGTCAAATTCTCTGGTTATACAATCAGAGAAAAAGCAAGATGTCTCAAAATGATTGATCAGAGTAAGCAAAATCTTCCTTGGAGTGCCACAATGACCTCTATCCCACCCTCACAAGCCCCTCTCCTACAGGTCTGGGCATTTGGAAGCTAATCAATGAGCTACAGGGACAAGAATCTGCCTTTTATATATTCTGCTAAGTGCAGAACATATTTTTATGCCTACAGATGTATTTTACTCACTATGACAATAAACCCTTCAGAATCTGCTGTTAAGTATTCTATGAAGTTCAGAGAAGGTAAGTGAATGAAGTTATAGTGTCTGCAGAATTCCTGCACTAAACCTCCATGGTAAAATGCATACAAGCATTTCACATCCACTGAAGACAATAAATTAAATTTCCTCAGCACTTCCCTTCATCCTCCACATCTCAGTGTTCCCAGCTTCTGCTCATCTAATAAGAACATTTGTAATGCCTAAATCTGCATTTCATAGGTTCGGCTGTTGGGGTTTTTTTCCCACCAGCAGCTAGAAAGGATTTACCTCATTAATGATAGGCTGTTTCAGTGACAGATTTCTAATAAATTTATCTGACTTTCAGTGAAGCCAGGTTCTGACTTGGCCCAATTCATAAGGAGAGCAAAGTGCAAAAGAAAATATTGTGCCTGGTGGGCATGTCAGTTGTGCAGTCGCAACTCCTCCATACAGATGAACTGGATGGGAGACAGAGGAAGGAATTTTTCCAAGTCAGGCACACAAATGCAATGGTGATATTGTGTTTTTGTTTCCCACAGACTCAGATATGCTTATTTACCAGAACTGATTGCATTCACCAGCATCTGTATTATTGTAAGGCCATTCACCAGCAGGATCATTTTAGTCCTTCTATTTAATGACTGCAACTCAAGACAGTTAAACTTTCTAAATATACCAATGCTTGAAGCACAATTATCTTGAATCTGGTTTAATACTGGCATTTCAACACAATGGGCTTCATTGTGACAGATAAATGATGAAGCATATTTTATGGACTCACCATTGCTGGGTGAGTGACTTTGCTACAGAGACTAGGACAAGACAGAACAAGCGGGAAAGACCTCAAGCTCCACCAAGGGAGGTTCAGGCTGGACATCAGGAAAAAAATTTTCATGGAAAGGGTCATTGGGTACTGGAACAGGCTGCCCAGGGAGGTGGTTGAGTCACCTTCCCTGGAGGTTTTTAAAGGACAGGTGGATGAGGTGCTGAGGGACATGGTTTAGTGTTTGATAGGAATGGTTGTACTCGATGATCCAGTGGGTCTTTTCCAACCTAGTGATTCTGGGATTCTGTGATAATGTGACTAGCATCAATCTCTGTAGATCAGAGAGGAAAGATCATTTGTGCTTAGTTACTTCAAGAGGCCGAAGTGGGGAGGAAGCACCAGGAGCTGCCCCAAAAACCTGTGCATCCACCCAAACATGTGTTGACTGTAAGGTCCAAGGTTGTAAAAAGCATCCTAAAATCTAACCTCTGCCAGTGAGGAATTTTATTTCCAACTGTAACAATGGATTCATTATAGCCATTTGCTTCATCAAATGCCATGTAGCAGGTGGAAGTAGGTCATGGCTCAGAGGAAAAGCTCTCAGTAAACAGCCAAAATGTTTTTAAGTGAAAAAGCCCACAGTGAGTTGTTTTTCCTCTTCCTCCTCCCCTAACCCTGTTTGTCATGACTTGGGCTCAAAGGTTGTCTCTCAAAAAAGACTTGAAAAACACTTTCACCATGATCTCTTCTTAAATCACAATGAATTCTCTCAGCATAATACCAGTCTTTTTGCATTTCTTGCTAAATAAAAGAATTTCAAGATTGAAGGGCGGCATGCTTTATTTCTCCATAACTGAGAAATTGAGATTTATTTGATGTGATCTCCAAGTGAAATGTAGAGGGAAAACAGGATACTGTATCTGGCAGCAAATATGTGGCAATCACACAAAGCAAACTCTTGATATGTCTGTAATCTCTTTGTTGGCTTATGAAAAATGTTGGCTCTGGAAAAAGCCATGAAACCTCTTCATGTGAAGTGTGAGATGGAACGTTTTAGTCATGGCAATTTACTTCTCATGAGACGTCAGCAGTCAGAGAGCATGGTGTACTGAAAGAAACAAACCTGGACGTGTAAGCCTTGAGTCTCTTAGTCTTCCTTAGAGTTACAAATGAGAAGAGAGTTCCAGGTAGTTTAACACCCAGAAGTTGGGCATATGAAGGAGATTCTGAGGGAAAGTTTGACTTACAAACTTTTGGGGTTTGGCTTTTGACAAAGAGTTTGGCTCTTGACAATCTCTTTGTCTTTCATTTGCTTCATGTCTTCTTACACAATCAAATGTATTTGCCTTAAATCCCTTAAATCAGAGGGATGAGAAGGATGGTTGCACATTGTTAAGGGGACGTAATTCTAAAAGGGTACAGCTAGAACACCAGAGGTACTTCCAATCTCTCCCCTAAGCATCACTTTTCTTGCACTTTTTTCTTATACTTTTTTTTTAGTTCTCAGGTGACATACTATTAGCTGAGAAAAATGGACCCATCTATGCCTTATTTGTATTTTCAAAAATAACGTCATCCATTCTGTTCCTGTTACATCATTCTAGATGGGTGACACACACCAAATCACACCCTCTCCATCTCTTATTTCAGGCAGACAGGACACATATATAGTCAACAGGTGCTTCAGATACTTTCACACGAGGGTAGGATATTGGTCAGACACCTAAAACTACTATCAAGACACATGGAGCTTGAAAGAAGCAGCAGCATGAATCAGGACTTCCCTCCTCATCCCAATATCTTGAGCCTCACCTAAATCCCACATGAAGTTCCCATACAGCCTGACTTCAGGAAAGCTTGGTCGCTATGCAGTAGTTTGGACCTGCTATGTCTGTGTAAGTTGTGAAAAGCAAATGGGACCCTGGCTGTGTAGTGGTCTGTGGGTCCCTCTCTGCTGGTTTGCTTGGGAAAAGAGGAGGGGAGTCATCAGAGGTTCACTGCCAGCCACCAGCCCCACACTGCCCCACTGCAGCACCTCTCCAAAGGGCTTTTCCAGCCCTTCCCCAGGGCAAGTCCCAGCCCCAGCAGGATAAGTGGCAACCTCCCAGCAGCAAGCTTGCAATTCTTAGGCTCCTTCTCCAGGGAGAAAAGCATGCATTGTATGAAACAGGCCAAAAGCTTGTGTGGCAGCGTCATTGCCCTGGGGTAGGGCAGAGCAGCCTTCTCTGTGGGACAGGTCAAGGCAGGGTTTGAAGTGGTGGTTTTGCAACAGAAACTCAAGAGTACTTCAAAACAACTCTACTGCCTTCACTGCCAGCTCCAGCATCTGGTGCATTGCTAGCAATGCTGCCCTACTCAGACTGACAAAAATAACCAAGGACAGAGTCACATTTTCCTTTTTTCTTAACTGCTTTTTGTCTCAAATAAAATCAGGGTGAAACATCTGGGATTTCAGGGTACACTTTGTAGGGCAAAGTAAGGTAAAATTGGTAACCATGAGAGTGAGATGTGCTGGCTTAGCAATAAGCTTGCTTCACACCCGCTCACAGACCCTTCAATAGGAGCTGATTTCTCAGGGTGGGCTGCCGGCCTGTACTCACACCCTTGCTCAACACCTCCTCCTCCTCTGGTGTGTACAACTGCCTCAGGATGTATCTGTCTTACTGCATGTCAACACATTTTAGGATGAAAGAAAGGTCAAACCAAACTTTGTAGATATTTGTTTTTTCACAGTTTCAAGTTATTTAGTGAAAAAAGCATAAAACTTGCAAAGTTTTGTTTAGGTTTGTTGCATGCTTTTTTAGCTTCCTCCCTTTTTTATTTTCATTTTCCTTTGAAGGACATGTGAGTATTTTTTTAAAACAACAGTTCACTTGGAAAATAAAGGAAGAATCAGTGAAAATTTTTGAGTTTAATGAAAAAAATGTTTTTAGAAAATTTTAAGGCAAACACTTCCAAATGTTGACCGCTCTTTAAAGTGAATTCCTTTAGCTAATTTCCTTAATTCTTGTTCTGAGTTTATGACACAAGCTACAGAAACAGATGGACTGAGGATAATACTTCTCTGTACCTAGCATCATTCTGTAAATTCTTAACCCTCTAGTCCTGCTTCTCCTTTCTTTTCCTCAGTTAAACTGGTACTGAAGAGTATGTCAGGCTAAGTTTAGAACTGTGCTGAGAAAGTGACCACAGCCTATGCAGGAACAGTGTAACAGCATAACCAGCAGCTCTCTTATGTAGTTTTTATCACAAGAGAGGTAAGGCAAGCTGAAGCACATTATGGCTATGAAACACATAGAATACAGATGCTATTCCTCCTGAACTCCAGAATAGTCCATGAACAGATACAGAACCTTGCTACAATCTGGAGCAGACCTTTGGGTATACTTATATTGAGGGCTACGTAAACTCTGAGGTACTTAAATTGATGACAGAGAAAGCATAGATCTCACAGCAGAGAGCTAGTCCCAGCATCCCGATCTTCCAAAGTGACTGTAGAGGTATTCCACTTCCTCAATAAGCTCTGTCCTCCTTAGCACCCCAAGAAATAACAAATAAACAAATAAACATCACTAGCGATGACGGGTTAGTGCAGGTTCACACCAGGCATCTTTGTTTAAGACAGAAATAGGCTGGATTCTCTTGCGTGACTTCCCCTGTCCCCAGGTTGTCTCACCACATTTCTATTCTTCCTGAAAGAAAAAAATCACTGACCCATCTGTCAATACCATCTCTGCTTCAGTGAGCTGCTTTACATGTTTGTTCATGAAGGACTGAATAATGGACTAGTGCCAAAGTCCTAATCAAGAGAAAAGCTACTAGTAGTTATAGCTCCTCAGCATTATACATGTTTCAGAGTGGGACTGATTAAAACTGTTGTTTGGAACAGGGAAACTGTGTCAGAGATGCCCCATCCCATATATTAGTTTACGCTGAGGCAATGTATGCACCAACATATTGCTGTGCAATATGCCTGCCAGCTCAACAAAATATGGAAAGCAAAAGTTCTGGCAGAAACAAGACCATTAACATTTTCAGGCATTTAATCCAACTAAGACAGAGTTGCACAACTGAGAGGACCCTTACAGAAGTCCAAATTTATACGTGGTTTAGTAAAACACTAAAAAGCTTGCCTTTTATTTATATTTTAAGGGCAAAATAATGAGAAAAAAATGTGTTTTTCAGTCTCAGTTTTGCTAGACAGGAAGAATGGTCTAGTTTTGCCACTAGGGACTCCTGAGTTTTAATCCACCCCCTCTGCAACCTCGATAACACTCTATAGAAAAGTCATTTAATTCTAGTCCAGACGGTGAACTTTGTGTGCTGCTGAGCAGATTAGTCATACAAGTGTGTTCCTTTCTGTGGGACTACTCATGTGAGTAAATTATCAATGGGTGGGGGTAAAGCAAATCTGGCCCTCTGTGTGGAGCCACACAGAGGAAGAAAAAGCTACTACAAATTTTAATTGGTCTGGCCACCTTGGAGGAAGAATTATCTACAGTGATGCTAGATGAAACAGTAAGAAAACTCAAAGGCCTTCCGGATGGGAAAATCTGTTCATTGGAACAGTAGTCTCTTAAGTAACAGAAGCTTTATTGACTGTTTCAAACACAATTAAACTGGACTAAAGAACTGCAAATGCAGGGAATCAAATAGACCCATCTCATCAGGATCAGTGAGTAAATGAGTCAGTAAGGCTCTTCTGTTTGTAGCACACATCACATCCTACAGCAGGTGACCAAGACACCTGAGAGAGGAGCATGCTTTCTGGAAATGCAAGCAGATAAATGCACCCAACCAAAAGTCACTTAGAAAAGTAATTTCTTTTTTGAACCAAAGCTGGAGGGTTGTTTGAGAGCCTTTGAGGACCTCAACAAGAACTCGACCTACTCAAAATTTACTTTAGTTAATTATCAAGGAGAGGTAATATTTTCTGTGCCTGAAGTTCTGTTCTGCTGGATCTTTTCCAACTGACTGCTGTGAATCAGTCCCAAGTTACCAACGTGGTTAACAAACCATTAGTGGCCTGATCTGAAACTGAGCAGGAACAATTTCAGTTCCAGATAAAGCTGAACTGGAAAGGAAGTAAAAAACCAACTTGCTTGACCCTCTGATGTGACGCATTCTTCCTGATGATGCAATTACCTAATCACATGGATTTACCTAAGGGGAAATCTGATGTGAAGAATCTTTCTTTAGAAAACTATGTTTTATTCACCACATTACCTTTCTGTTACTGGCAGTAGATTATCTGTCTTCACTACTTGCCTTTCTCCTACAGGATCCCAAAATACTGAGCTTCCCAAGTCTGGGGAGACATTGTTTTCTTCTTCCGTAAGAAAACTAAGATACCATACAGAATCCAAACCAGGGCTGGAAGCAGACTGTGGGATTCTGATGCCAATCCAGTTCCCTGCCCTACTTTAACCACCAGTGCAGTTCAGTATGGCACTGGTGCTCTAGGTACTTGCAAAAGACCTGCTTTGCTCTATAAAGACCATAACAGGCAGTTTCTGAGTAATTCAGCCCTCAAGAGCACTGTCTTCAAGAGTACATCATCCTTAGCCAGGCAACAATTTTTTTTTTTGGGCCAATGACTATGTCCAAATAAGGTTTGATTCTTTCTTCTTCCCACCCTCTCAAAGTTGGGAATATTAAATAGATATTGTGTATTGAAACTTAACAGTAGTTTAGACCTGAGTTGGGTTGCAAAACTGTATTTAGACAGGAAAGTGTATGACTGAAACACTGTATGGCTCAGCATCCCAGTAGGAGTTACATTTTTCATGAGACTCTGATATTGTGTGTTATTATTAGGCCTTGATAACAACACTGGGATGACTAATAACCAGAATATTTTCTAAAAATCTTCTTATCCTCATAAAAAACTTGAAGAACATTTGAGAGTGAACCTAGTGAATGAATACATTGCCTTGTGATGCAGAGCGTAAAGCTTTAACTCGCTTGGAATTTACTAACATTACAGTATACTGGAAAACATGTACCATAGTTTATTCATTCTTTCCATACCAGAGAGACCTCTCTCTAAGCAGAGCTTAGTCCATTTTCCATCTGGAAATATTCCCCTTACAGCAGCTTGTGACCTGGGATGGCGGTTGTTCTCGTTTTAGGGCGAAGAAAAGTAAACCTCCATGAATTCCAAGGACTTAGTGTCACTAATCTTGTTGTATTATTCAGTATCAAAGAGCTTAATCATCTTTTTCACTAAAGCCTTTAGCATCTCTCACGCAGAAAATGACACTGTTTCCTGCTCTCATATTCCTGCACTCTTACATCATCAAGAGCTTGAAACTACCATACAGTTAATAAAGACGAGGCTTGTAATTTTTGCAAACGTGTATTAAGGATGGCAGAAAAATCTGCTGCCCAGGTTTTGGCCTTGTCTCTAGAGAGTTATCTTTGTACTCTTCTGATAACAAAACTAGTTCAGAAAGAGTTTAGTGTGGAAATCCACTTTGGCTAATTGACCTCACTGAGAAAATGAGAATCCTTAGCACACAGGACTGAAGTTACCTACAGCTGGTTCATGTCTCTCTCCAACACACCACCCTCAAGGCATCCCTGTATATTATATGGCAGAAATTATATTGCAATATCCATTCCACACTGTAAGGCAGTTGCTGGACAGCCTGAAAAACAGGTCTGTGCTTAACACTCAGAAGTGTTAGGCCTGCTTGGAATTTGTAGAGAAAAATAAGCTAAAGAAGGTGGCAACAACTGTATAGTTTGTGTAGCACTTGGCTGCACTGCCAGTGAAAGGAAAACCAGACTCAAGTTCATAAGCAATTCACTGACCCTTTGCTTTGTTTTCCCTTACCTCACCCAAACACCTTTCAAATTACCTTATTAACATAAACTACTAGGTGCATTACATAGATGTTTAGTATTTGCAGCAGTTCTAGGGAGGAGTGGCAGTCACACAATGGCATCTGCAGTTGTTTTACATTTATTTATCCAACAGTGTTTTCAAGTCTCTTGCCCAAAATCAAAATGCTTGCCCTCAAATGCCATGTCAAAAGAACGCACGCAGGCAAGTCTCTCTGAAATTCTAATTGCTGAAAGGTCAGGAAGTTCAGACTGAAGGTTCGCAGAGCAGCTCTAGCCCCTTTCCCCTGTGAGTATCACATTGTTACAATAGGGTCTTTCATTATATAATCATGCAGCATGGCCAATCAGCCTGCTGTTCAACACGTAAAACCATCTCATAGGCTGCAAAGGATTTCCACTTCTTTTCTGCCATCTCAAAAGAGCTTCTCTACTACCTCCTTGGATCCTTGGGAGTGCTAATTACGTTCTGAAAAAACCTACTGAACTAGTTACAAGGGAGGCTGCGTGTCTAAGTAAGGACATAAATTCACCAAGGTCCTAAGTGCATTCATATCTCAAAGAACACTTCTAGACTCACAGATTAATGCATTCATTTCAGTTTAGGTACATATTTAAACAGTGCCCAGCTGAGTTACAATACCACAAACATGGGAGAGGATTAATCCCAAGCACTCCTATTGTTGCTGCGATATACAGAAGTTGATAAAGTAGGTTGTAGTGAAACACAAAAAATCCTAACAAACTGTTTTAAGATGAGTTAATAAACAGTGTTAGAAAAGCTAGGAGATAATGACAGTAAAATACTAGAATTAGAGAGTCTACAATTCTTATCCAGCACTCTGGTCCTCACATTTATAAAACAACCTACACTAATTTGGTTTATGCATCGGTGACCCAGTTCATATCAGCAGTTCAGGTGTTACTGAACAGCTGGGTCAGCTGCCAGTCCTGATGCTCTGCTGGAGATTTAAAAGGTCTCAGAAATTATACAAACCACACCAAATCCGAGTCACCTTTGCAGCATGATCTCAGCATGTTTTGCACTCTCAAGCATTCTGATAACCCCTCCTGCTACAGGCACTGCATGTAATTTATACCACGGATTTCATCTGATGAAAACATGATCCCTTTTATCTGTGATATGGTCCTTGCTGAGGCAGGTGTTTTTAAAGGAAAGAAAAAATATTTCAAAGTGCTGATTATATCTAGGCCTAAATATGTGAGGTCTAGGGGAGGTGAAACAGTATGACATGTGCACATTGTGAACCTTTTCTAGGGCAGGTTAGACTTGAGGAGTACAGCTATAAGACATACTGCACCAGTATGTCTTATAACACCTGGTCTGGGAAAGATGCTTTTAGCAATGTAGGAGTATTGACATGACCAAGTGGAGGACTGAAAAAGCAGAAGTAAATCAAATAATGTATTTTCATCACATTGATTAGGATTGCACATTAAAAATAATTTCAGGCCAAAATAGGGACATGAATTGAGAGATAAGCTACCCTCACCCAAAATCTAGGTAAACCATCAGCTTTGATAAAAGCAAATTTCTACTGATGTTGAGTGCGACTTATAATTTGAATCCAGATTCATATTTTGTACCCTCTCTTCTACACACAAAGCTAAGAGCACTTTGAGGTGAAGTGCAAATGTGATACAACAGACAAGACAATCAAATAGGATCTAATTACAAACACCCCCACTTCTCCAAGATACTAGCTTCACTTCCCTTTGTTCTCCATCTCTGAATGTTAAAATGTCTTGTCCTCAAAGACAGTAGTGCACAAATGGAAATGTTAAGTCAGAAATAGAGTTAGTCTCCCAGGGAGTGATATGCTAATTCTACAATACACTGTAGCTCTAGCACTAAAGCAGGATTAACTTGTAATATCCTCTGATTAAAAAAAGGGGAAAGACCAGACTTCCATTACACAAAACAAATTATTGGACACCAGCCAGGTATTTGAGCAAGTGTCTGCCTTCTTCATTGACATGTACTGCCTTTAACTCTCCAGGAAACCTTCCCCAATGGCACAGCTGTGATAAAAAACTTGCTTAGTTTATTCAGTCTTCCCAACCTAGTCACTGACACCATGCTCTCAGGAACTGTGGGGCACATTATTTATCTTCTGAATTCCTTGCGATATTTTCAGCAGCTAAGCAGTGCTTCATGAAGAATATATGGGCATATCACAGGAAGATTCAAGATTTACGGTTTGCACACAACAAAGTTGTTCTGCCCCAAATAGCATGTGGATAATCCTGGCCCAGAAGTTGCATAAGATTTCATTCCTGGAAATTGAAATTGAGGCAAATTCAGGTTAAACATAATGCAGAAAAAAATTAATATGAGGGATGTCAACTTTTTGAATAGCGGCTGGATATATTATAGGCTGCTTTTTGTTTGAAGAGAGATGGGATGTTTTCCTTGAAGGTAAGTGCTAGCTGAAAGAGCTAAAGATTTGAAGAAAAGATTAATGTGAAATTTTAGGGCACCACGTAGAACAGAATGATCATAGCTTTTTCTCTTCATTGTATATAACAATGAGACAGTTCTTCATGGAACATTTATGTGCAGGACATTGGGAAAAACTTTGATCAAACATCATCTTTCTGACCACAGTGCTGTGATTAATTTTTACTCTTTTAAGAATAACATCTCTCTTAGGCCAAGAGGCAATTCGGGCCCTCCAGAAAAGCCATAATATGTGATTAGCACTTGTTATAATTGAAATTTAACTTTCTTCCCAAGAGAATAGGGAGTAAAAGAGGAATTCAGTGAGTGCTGGTAGAACCGCCTCTTGGTTGAATTAATAACATATGATGTAATGCACCTTGGCTCTCCCTTCTAGCTTGAGAGTGGTTCAGACCGTCGTTCCAGTCTGCAAGTAGTCAGAGCAAGCACTGCACAGGCGTGCGTGAGTTCATACCCAGGGAGAGGTTGTGGCTGAGGTCAGGGCAATGTTACAGGCTTCACTACAGTGCCTCCTTGTTAACCATGGCAAATTGGTGGTGTTGATCAGAGCTGTGAAACAGCAGTCTGGTCCAGATTATTGTTCAGATAAAGTGCAACCCCATCTACTCTTTCCTGACTTGCCCCTTCCAGGCAACTTAAAAATATTATATATACACTAAAAGTAGAAACTTCAGCTGAAAAAGTTGCCTTACAGCTGCTTTGCAAGGCAAGGGGCCCATATCACCTTGGCCAGGGGCCTTCTGTAATAGATCCCATGTTTGTGTATATGAATCTTCCAGGAGCCTGTGGCTAAATGCAGAAGAATTCAGGGGGAGTTTTTCCAGTGTTTATACAAGGACAAGAATTTGCACCTGGATAACTAAATGATCCATAAAGGCATTTCTTTAAAGTCTGACAGGCTTCCATATGCTTCCTCCTCATTATGAAAGATGTACAGGAGCAGTGTAAATCTATCTCAACATTACTTTTTAGACTAGCTTCAGGGTTTAGTTGTCTGCAGGCCACACATTCTGCCTTGCTGCAGAATATGCTACAGTTGGAACTGTTAGTCCTGGTTATTATACAACTGCCTGCTACAACTGAAGGGAGCACAAAACAACCAAAGACCCTAAGAATTAACTAAGTTTTGTTTGTCAAAGATCTGAACAACTGACATACCAGTGAAAGGCTCCACGTGTTTGTACTAATCCCTCTCTTCACACTTCCGCTTTGACAAAATGCTGCAGTAACCTATTTTTTCATGGTATTTCTGAAATCAGCTGGGTAGACCACATGGGTCTTGAATGCAGAATAGCTAAGGGATTTGGCTGCAGAAAACCTTCATCACCCTGACCTTTGGCAAAGTGAACAATGCTGAGAGGTCTGCTCTGGAGTCAGTCTTTTCAGACAATAAAAATAGTGTACTGTCAGAAACTAGAAGCACTGAATGAACAAATAAAAGAGAAGAAAGCTGCTGAGGTTGGATAACCAACACACTACAACTCCTGATGGGAGAAAAGAATGGATAAATTGCAAATGAAAAATTGGGTCTCTTATGCATGATAATGTCTGTGATGGGTGACTAGAGGACAGTAAGTGTCACATTGCCTTCTCATTTCCTAAGACTGAAAAGAGAGCGGTTATTACATCAGAATAAGAAATAATGCATTGAACATTATAGAAGCCTTCTATGAATCAATGGCACATAATTGCCTATAATACTCTATTCACCTTAAAAAAAAAAAAGAAAAAAACAAAAAGGACATTTCAGAGTAAAATAACCAATGTGAAAAGGGGCAGAAAGTTTCTGAACTGAGGGAGACTGAGGCTAGTCAGGTCAGAATGAAGATGTTTAAGAAAAATCAGGAAATGATCCAAAAACTTCACTGTTACTGAATATTGGATGACTGCCTCAGAGGTGGTGTAAATCTGTAGCATTGGCTTTGTGCACCATGGACCTAATCCTATTGCGGTCCTGTATGTGCAGTGATGTTGAGAAATGTTAAAGTGGAAGGAAATCAAAATTGAGCTGAAGAGGTAGGTAGTATTCTGAAGAGGTAAACTGTAGTTCACATCTCAGAGAGGAGAAAAGAAGGACCCAGGCAGTCACTAAGGCAATTGCTGAGGCCAGAAATTTGCTGGCATGCAGGAGGAAACTGGAATTTTCATGAGTGAGAAAAGCACAGGGGCAGAGTGTGTGATTCAGAGAAAATACTATGAGGTACATTATGTTGACCGTAACCAGTTTCTCACCAGTTAAGGAAGAGGTGGAAGGACAAAATTTCAGTCGATGGCCAGAGATTTAGTATTTACTGCTCAGACTGTAGCAGCTTTCCTGAAGAAATTAATAGTGGTAATATATGGATACATAATATCAGAATAAGTTTAAATAATCCCATGTGGCAATTCTTATATTTCTGAAAATAAAGAAGACCAAACTAAGTACAACAAGTGATGAGAGAAATGCACTGTCAAGTAGGCTGACTACGACTTCACAGGTTATTTTGCAAGAATCAAGATAATCTAAGATCTATGACATTATAACAGTTACTGAAATGAGATAAGTCAAATTCTCTGCACCAGTTATAATTTTGTTGTTCAATTCTTGTTGCTTTTTCCGGTAGTACAGGTGTGACTGAATGGAAATTAAACACATCGAGTGAAACTTGCAGCTTGTCACAATTCTTGGTAAATGTTTTACAAATTTAACTAGCAAAAGGGAAAGGAATCATCATTGTGGGATGTATTTTACAAGGGAAAATAAAGTCTGGTTTTGGAAGAGTTCAATGACAGCAGGTTCAGTTCAAATGGGAATACTTACTATAAAATAAAGCAACATTCTACCACCCAAATGCAGCTGAAAGGAACTATTACATAGTGCATTGCATCTTTGCCAGACAGTCTGTGTAACCCTATCTATAGAAACAGCCCTGAACACTGTGGTCCAAAACCTCTCATTTGTTTATGTGCGCAATGATTTTTAGGGCTTTAAGTTGGGGAGGTTTGGCCCCAAATATGATAAAAAATGATGACTTGATTATTTTGTCTCATTCTGCACAAAACAAATCTGCTCACTGCAAAGCAGCTGCCTTTCAAATGCCTACACAGCTTAGAAGACCATACAGTAGTCTAATTCCTCGCCGGTGAAGTCAGGCTGTAACCATGGCAGCTGTGAGTATAAATCTCTGCTGCATGAAAAGGTCCAGGCTGATAAAGCAGATTGTTGTGCAAGTACATATGAGCCTGTGTCTGTGTATACATAAAGCAAGGAAGCATGCAGCTTAGGATGGGAGTGAGGGAGAGCAGAACAGCCCACCGAAACCTTTACCAGAGCAGCTCTGTGTAAGCTACCAGTTGGATTCCAGCACTGCAGGTGTCCTGAAGGATACTGCTGAGGGTAGGCTGGGGGGTATCACAGGACAAGAAGGCATGTAGGATGGGAAAGGACGATCCAGGAAAACAACTTCACCCAGTGCAGGCTTGTTCTGGCATAATACAGTGATGTTGTCCTTCAAGGAGAGAAGCACCATTCCCAGCCTGACCTCAGTTTAAATAGTATAATTTTCACACAGAGAAGATCACAGAAGACAGCTCTTTTTTCTCCAGTAATTGGAGTGCCTGGGGCCCAGGACCTCACAGCATATGTATCTATGGAGATGGGGAAAGGGACAGTCTCCCTTTAAGCTTTCTGATTCTGGCAGTAGGTAAAGTTTTCCTTTTCCAGGGAAACTGGAGCTTTCATTTCTCCCTTTCATTAAAATAAATGAGTGTATGATTGATGATCCTGGAGCCCAGTATCTCCCACGTATTCAAAGATTAGCTATAGCTGCAGCTACTGCCAACACAACACATGCTGGTGTGTTGCAACCTTAATCTCCAGGCTCCTTTTTAAGGGCAAGAAGCCCATTTCCATGACCTAGTCAGCCACTGGCCTCTTTACTGCTGCAAAGGCAAAAACACAGTGGTGATTTTGTAAAGAGGCATCTTTATCTACTAGAAATCAAGCTGAGGCCTGCCAGCCCATCCCAATGAGGCTGTTGACTGGCTAAGGAGCAGCGACAGAGTGATATATATGTCATTGATGAAGACATTGAACAGGGCTGGACCCAGCAGTGAGCCCTGGGGAACCCTACTTGTAACTGGCCTCCAGCTGGATTTAACTCCATTTCCCACCACTCTCTGGGTCCGGTCATCCAACCAGTTTTCCACCCAGGAGAGTGTGCGCCTGTCCAGGCCAGAGGCTGACAGTTTCTGTAGCAGAATGCTGTGAGAAACTGTGTCAAAGGCTTTGCTGAAGTCCAGGAAGACCACGTCCACAGCCTTTCCCTCATCCAGTAGACGTGTCACTGTGTCATAGAAGGCAATCAGGTTGGTTTGGCAGGACCTGCCTTTTGTAAACCCATGTTGGCTGGGCCTGATCACCCGGTTCTCTTGCAAGTGCTTCATGATAGCACTCAAGATCACCTGCTCCATGACTATCCCTGGCACTGAGGTCAGACTGACAGGCCTGTAGTTCCCTGGATCCTCCCTGCGACCCTTCTTGTAGATGGGCACAACATCAGCCAGCCTCCAGTCCAGAGGAACTTCCCCAGTCTTCCAGGACTGCTGGAAGATGATGGAAAGGGGTTTGGCCAGTACATCCGCCAGCTCTCTCAATACCCTGGGGTGAATCCCGTCTGGCCCCATAGACTTGTGGGTGTCTAGCTGGGTAAGCAAGTCTCTAACCGCGTTCTCTTGGATCATAGGAGCCTCATTTTGCTCCTCTAGTTTTGGGGTTTGTACACAGAGGGAACAACTTTCTTTACAATTAAAGACTGAGGCAAAGAAGGCCACACACATTCCTGGGCTTGCCTTCATCCATCCATATAGACTTCTAAGGATGAAGAGGACAGCTGGAAAACCAGAGGACCACAGTAAGCCACAGGATCAAATGCATCTAGCTGCCCCAGACTAGAATTATCCTGCTCCTTATGCACTCAGACTGGTGCCTTCTGTATGGCACAAGATGTTGCAGCAACCAGTGGGGCACCACTGTGAGGCCATCAGAAACCTCAGAGATTTACATTGACATGAAAATAGCTCAAAGAGGTTGTAAGAGTTAAAAGTTCTGGAAATGAAGCAACATATTAAATCTGAATGACTCAGTCCTAGATGTATCTCCCAGTATATTTCGGGGATATTTCCTTCCTTTTTCCCTACACACAGAGGTTTTCTTTTAAGAAATCTCCTCCTCTTCAGGTCAACTTTATTTTAAAATGAGAATGAAACAGGGGCACAAAGCTGGAGACTGGGTGTAACTGGAAAGATCAAACTATGAGATTTGTTTTAAAAGGTATTTGATATCTAATGAATTGCAAATTCAGTGGAGTACCAGCTGGAAACAGCTAAACCCCTTACCAGCAAGAGATGAGAAAGAACAATGAAGAAATGAGTCAACAATGCAGATCTCCTGGAGAGAAGGCTTCTGGCACAGCAGGGCAACATAAGCAAGCATGCTATATATAGTACTGGTCCTTGGGCAAATACACAGATCTTAAAGATGACCCCAAACAGAACCCCAGTTCAGATGCACAGAAAAACACATAGGACGGCTGTGTGGTTTGAAGCCTGGGCTAGGAGCCAGGAGTTTCCAGTTTCCCTTTTTCCCAGTTCAGTTTGTGTACTTATACCGATGGCTCCCAGCCTTTGTTGACACACAGGCAACTATACTGAGGAAGTTATGATCCACAGCCAAAATGTACATGACTCTTTTTGTCAGCAGCCATGCCAGAGGCTCTGGGGATCCTTGTCTCAACTGCATGCTCCTCACAGCAGAGGCTGTGCCTTTCTCTGGGCACATCCTCCCTAGTGTAACTGGCCTTTCAAAGCATGCAGCCACTAAACATTATTGCACTCCCCTGTAGTGTGGTCTCCTGTCCTGTACTAAACATTAATGTACTCCCCAACAAGGATGACTGTCAAAATTTAAAGCATTAAACATTTAGACTAAAAAGGAGATAAAGGTTTTATAATACATCAGCTACAGACCTTTTTCTATGTTTATGACCTAACATTTTCCCCTACATTCTGCTGTAAAAAATACTAGGTGCTTATATCACGGACGATTGAGAGAATATGAAGGGATGATTTACTTATGTAATGGGTGCTCTAACACAGACCCCAAATATTTGTTTACTTTTTTTGGTGAGGAAGGAGGACTAAATTCTGTGTTTCAGAAGCTATGAAGTTACTCAGGAAAAGGGATTAAAATATGACCCTTGGCAATATGGTTGTTCCATAGAACAACACTTCATAAATCTATGATTCATTCTGGACAATAATCCTTAAAAATTATGATATGGTGACAAATTATGAAGATTGGGCCAAATGCTTAGCTTCGTGAGATTCTCCCACAGGCTTTCTCAAGGTTTCATTAAGAAAAGTTAAGATGGCTCTCAGAATAAACAGGAGTAGCAGTCTTCAAAAAGACAGATTTGCTATTATATAATATATGTCAGGAATACTTGAATTTGAGAGACATGCTTGCACTGGTTTATATGTTTTTGTTCTCTGGATTATGGATGTCAAATTATTTGCCATGTCCTTGAGAGCTGAAAACAGTTGGGTCTAATTTACACCAATGTTTTTTGTCTGATTTATTCCTTATTAGTTCCATAAATCTAGAAAAAACGGTGCTGGTTTTGAATAAAATTTAGTCTTTCAGTTCTGAAACAGAAGAACATAACTCTGAAGACAAGGACAAGTAAAGGTTATATTCTACTTTTTCTTGGGGGCAGAGGAAAGTGTTAGTATTTTTCCAAAATGGTTTAATTCACTTTGCCTGAAAGAAGTAAAAAAAAAAAAATCTACTTGTTATAATGACTTTTTAAGACTCCTCCCTTGCTCGAGCAAAGAGCCACTCTATGAAAGGTATTCAGTGAACACCCCTGTGTAAGAGTCAGCATTACTGATGAAACAAATAGAGATGCCTTGCTTTCTGTCACCTCTTCCCAAAGGCATTTCTTTGGACCTTGTTTATTTTATCAGTTGCACAAAACTTGTAGGAAAATAATTATCTTTGAGATTTTGTAATATCTTCATGGTATCAAAACAAAATTATTTCAATATACTTCAATGCAAATAAAGGCAACAAAACCTAAGGATGTGGTGATGTTTCTTGCACAACTGAAAATTAGCTTCACTTTTTAAATTCCAGTTGAAATATTTCAAGCCACTGGAATGTATTGTAGTCTCAATCTTTTGTGCATTTGGGATTAAAAATAGCCAAGATTGTTCATTTTTTTAAAACAGCCTTCTATATTGTAGAGTTAATTTTTTTCTTCCTAATAAAAAGTTCATTGAAGTCTGCTGGATACAGTTCAATTCATTTCATAATGAGAACAGCACGTGAGGTGCAGCTCTAACACACAAAAAAATCAGTTCTCTGTGTTCCTTTTTAAAAATTATTTTGGAAAATGTGAAATGTGCAACAGAATAAATTCTGCACTCAATCCTCCTCACTCTTCCCCATCCAGCCATATTCATTTCAAATAAGTGTCCCCATTCCACAAGGATGTTCCTTTCAGGCAAGCCAAACCTTCTGGCACAACACACTAGAAAGCTGAGTGATAAAGCCTAGAGCTGCGCTGTGAGCTCATACAATTTGTTGCGTTGAGATATTCAAAACAGCTGTCCTATGCTCCCAAAAATCTTAGTTGGCAGAGAAGGAGAAGACATTTTGTACTTCTGTCATCTCCCAGGCTGATTCTTTCCCACTGCACTGACTCACAGAAAGGCTCCCCATATAGGAGATGCAGTTCGAAGTCCATTCAACCCATAGCTGCTGTCAAAAGATGTCATGAAGTGTGCTTGACACCATTTGCAACCTGCACGTTTTACCTAAGGGGAGATAGCAACACAGCAATAAGCTCCACTGAGTGCACCAACCAAACTCTCCACTAGCATGTGCAAAAGAGCTTTTTTTCAATGTCAAATTCATCAACTCACTGAGCAAAAAATGATGAGTCCCAATGTAAAGCACAGAGAAACGTGCGTGCGAGAGAAAGAATATGTATGCTTTATTTGACACCTATCAGCATTTGTGTTGTAACTGAAGCATCACCACAGCCCAGTGACCAGTCTGTTGAATGATTGCAGTGTGACCTTCATTTTTTCACCCTTGGATCTCAAAGCAACTTACAAAGAGAAATGAAAGTCTTTTTAAGAGATCAAGATATTTTACAGAGGAGGAAACAGATGCATGCTGAGATAATGCAAATAAGGTGAGTGATTCAGGAGGCAGCAGCATTGTGGTGCAGTTTTAAGCAGCTGGTGAACCTCTGAAAGAGCAGTGTTATATTCTAATAATTTTGAAACTAGAAGAAGGAAAACAGAAGAAAGTTCCTTTTTTCTTCTTTCCTCAGTAAATCCATCATAGGTCAATCTGTTCTTTCAACAACAAAAAAAAAGAGAAAGATCATCTGGTTCTTCATCAGCTGTGAAGTACGTACTCTACCAGTTACTGTCATTTCCTAACTCTTCAAAGGATTTAGTACTCTCTTATTCAATCCATTCAAGCCAGAACAATAAGGCCTGTAGAGACAAAAATTATTCAACTACATAGTACAGTTTCCTCAATAAAAACCAGCTGGTACTGCACAAAACAACAGCAGAGCCATGGACTAGTATGCTATTTGCAGTCCTGTGGTCTTGGTAGCAAGAGTCATATTGGGATTTTTAAGCAGAATGGAAATCAGCATAAGTCATGATATGAAAAAAAATAGATAATTAAGACAGAGCCCCCTGCAACCTACTACATCTCTTTTGCCAAGTTTTAATTCTACTATCAAAAACTCTATCATGCGTAAACATCATAAATTCAAGTTTCATCATTTTTCTGGAACCAGACTGAGCATTTTTGTAATTAAATCCTTTGATATGGATACCATGTTGTTTGTCCCAACCTTAAAAATAAGCTACTAACAAGATTTGATCAGAATCCATCAATCTTATGAACATCTACCAGCAAGCTATCTGAACAAATATGAAAATAAGGGTTGCACTCCCTCACCACTGTTTTCTAAGCATATCTAAGCATATCATTTCTGCAAGAACGTGTGCTATTAGTCATCTATTTGTTCACATCCTCAAATATGTAGATGGATCAGTTGGCTAGGAAACTCTGAACTAAATGACAGCTTGGGTGACCAAACAAACCTTGTTTTTCTTCTATAATATACATCTTCTTCCCAGAGGCATTTTCACATTTCAGCTTTTAAAAAAACATGTACTTAAGGAGGAGGGAAGACTGTTCCACATAGCTGAAGGATTAGTACAGGGAAATGAAGCCGGGTAGGCTGGGAAATGTTATCTAAACCCTGAAGAGAAACACTGTTTTTAATGGAAGATTAATGGAGGCCGAGCAAACTCATCCGGAACATGGAGATGAAAAACATAGGAAAACTGGAGTAAACAGTGATGTCATCTAGTGGCCAGGTGAGATTTGCCAAGCACCATTCTGAGGCCACAGGTGGTCATGAGATGAATAAATCCAAATAAAACCTGAAGGTCACTTATCCTTGTCTCTGCAGCAAGATATTAAATGCAAGATGAGAATATTTGTATGTGTAGCCACTCAACCACTAATTATGGATGATGCTATTGCTTCCAAAACCAGCTACAGTGCCTTGCTGTGACTGGCAAAGGAGAGGGCTTGTTCTGCAGATGTAATGGTTGCAGTTTGGTATCACGATGTCAACACTTAGGGTTCCTTTGAGCAGAAAGCCAGCCTTCTAGTCATAAGACATACTCTAGTTCTTTTTTAAGACACTACAAGAAATCTCCTCTGCTGCTGGGACAAGACACTGACTTGGATGATTGCATTCCACTGTCTGTGCGTAGCCCAGCCTCTGGTCCCTATTCATCCAAACCAACAGAGTCTGGGACTCAGATACAATGTTTCAGTTAATTCTTATCTCTGCTATGAGATCTAGGCTGAGTTTGGAGTCACGAAATCTCACCAGTTTTGGTTTTATTCTGTTAGTTCAGACATTGGATAGTTCATATCAATGTTCTTTTAAAAATAAGCCTAAGTGGCTGGACGGGTAAGATGGTAAAATTCCAGTTTTAAATAATTTCTGTTTGGAGAACACATAGGAAACTGGCAATGTTCTTTTACATTAAATGTTGCTAATTTTGACTACTGAAGTGCCTTGTCAAAAAAAGCTTGAGAATCTCTGATTTCTGATGTTCTGATATAGGAGCTGTGGCCTCTGCTTTTTACATTAACCTTAACAAGCAGAAAGCATATATTGATTGGTTTCTCTTCTATGCTTGTATCAAAAAAACCTTTACTGATGCATTCTTTGCAATTTGCTGCCATGTAGAAAGTCCTGTTGTGCTCTTATTTCTAACAGAGATCACTCAGGAGATTAAATTGTCCTTTAAAAATCAGAAGATTTTACAATAGCAAAGGGAAGAGGCAAGGGTCAGAATCCTTCCAAGGCAGTTCAGTGTGGTCAGCAACACTACGCCACAAAGCTGTCCTCTTTTTAGAAAAGTTGCTTTATTTAGTAAGATGCTTCTGAGCATATTCAGTGGAAAAGTTGTTTTTGATGGCTTTCAACCAGGGCAGAAGTCATCTTTCTTGTGGCAGGCCCTCAGGACTTTCATCAGCCACAGTTTTGCAACAAAATTATCCTATGGTTAGATGATACACATACCAAACTTTAAAAAAGGAAAAGCAGAGACAAGCTCTAGAAGCACAGGAGCAGGGCTTGGCTTCTCTATAAATATTCAACTAAGGACAGTGCAGTTATTCCTAGTGGACAGAAGACAGATTTCACAAATATGTTTGAGAACCAGAAAATCATCAGACCAAAAGTTTTAAAAAAACTGTTCCCTAGCAAAATTTTAGTTTCATAATTCTCTCTGGCTATTAAAAAATATCTCCAGCTTCTCAGGGATAATTTCTTTTCCTCCAGACAGGTTCTTTCACAACACTATTGACACAAGGTAACACAGAAATCATAAAATCATAGAATAGTTTGGCTTGGAAGGGACCTTAAAGATCATCCAGATCCAACCCCCATGCCATGGAGGGAGAGGGGACATGTCCCACCAGTCCAGGCTGCTCAAGGCCCCATCTAACCTGGCCTTGAACACCTCCAGGGATGGGGCAACCACAGCTTCCCTGGACAACATGTGCCAGTGCCTCACAACCTTCACGATGAAGAAATTCTTCCTTCTGTCCAGCCTAAGTCTGTCCTTCTCCAGTTTATACCCATTCTCCCTCATCCTACCACTACAAGCCTTTGTAAAAAGTCCTTCCCCAGCTTTCTTGAAGATGCTTCAGGTACTGGAAGTTTGCTATAAGGTCTACCCAGAGGCTTCTCTTCTCCAGGCTGAACAACCCCAACTCTGTCAGCCTGTCCTTACATGGGAGGTGCTTCAGCCCTCTGATCATCCTTGTAGCTCTCCTCTGGACAACAGTTCCATAGCCTTCTTTTGTTGAGGATTCCAGAACTGGACACAGTACTCCTGATGAGGTCTCACAAGAAAGGAGTAGAAGGGCAGAATCCCCTCCCTCAACCTGCTGACCACGCTTCTTTTCATAGAATCATAGAACAACCTGTTTGGAAGAGACCCACTGGATCATTGAGTCCAACCATTCCCATCAAACACTAAACCATGCCCCTCAGCACCTCGCCCACCCATGCCTTAAACACCTCCAGGGAAGGTGACTCAACCACCTCCCTGGGCAGCCTGTGCNCAGGCCTGTCTGTGCAGCAAGTCACTTTTCACCACAAGCAAGGGCACTGCAGTCCAGCCACATGCAACTTGTCTGAGCTGACGTAAGTCTACAGGAGAGTCAAACAGACGGATTCTTGAGATTGGTAGCAAAAATGCCCTGAGTAAAGAAAGATTTTAAAATGACAATTTGGTGATTATGCAACTGGCTGTTGGAGTAGGACAACAGATAAATAAAAAGAATAGATTAGAATGTGTTGTTCAGGGCAGGGTAAATGAGATTTCCCTTTTCCACTGTAACAGAGAAATTGAGTAGACTACAGTGAATATGAAAAGCAACAGCTTAAGAACTACTAAAATGAAGTTCACATCTTTACTGCTTTTTGTCTCTCTGAAGAGCCAGGTTTGGTGAATCTTTGGACCTAGTTAGATTCCTGCTGGAGGAGTTTGGAATAGAGATAAAGATATTTTTTAATACAACTTCTTACAGAATTCCTCTTTAACTGAGGAGAGTAATAGTGAAAACTACCAGTATGCTTCTTCCAATATAAATATATTCTTAATGCCTCAGTTATTCACCACAAGTGTATAGCTCTCCATTGGTTTCTATCTCTGTTTAATGTAACTGTTTATTATACTGATTCCTCAGCTGCAGCAGCACTAGGTTTTTCCCAGCACTGGGAAACTGAATAGGATAAATTCTTTGTGTTTAAGTCTACCTTGCTTCAGTGATTGACCTGGCTGAATTATAGCTAAGCTGGTACCAGACAAAACCTTGGGCCATGATACAGAATTGTTCAGCTGGTGTACTTTAACAAGAAGGATTCAATCTATATATCCCACTGGTTCTAGTTCACAATCTTTTTCACTTTCCTTCTCTTCTACCAGTGACATCAAGAATTACCACTTCCTCTTCCAAGACTTGATACACTTATCAAGACACTTTCATCCAAATAATAGAGAGAGCTGCAACATGTATTTATTAACTCCTATAGAATGCAAAGCATGAGCTACCTAACATTGCTGTAGCTCACTGATGTTATTTAACACTGACTGAGGCCAATATTTTTCTGAGTAGTATTTGGGAAGGAG
Organism: Piaya cayana; assembly: GCA_013389865.1. Lineage (NCBI taxonomy): Eukaryota > Metazoa > Chordata > Aves > Cuculiformes > Coccyzidae > Piaya > Piaya cayana. The sequence goes on from WAAB01002100.1 coordinate 94,347, forward strand.
TTGTCATTCATAAGATTGGTCACCAAGCTACAGAGAGACTCTAGACAATAAGCCATAGTAACTGAATGATGCTGATTTATCCTGTTTTATCCCAACTGGTTGATAAAACAAAGTTCACTGGATAGTCTAGTTCTCAGTCTGGTGCTCACTTCCCACTCAGTAGTCTTCATTTCCAGATTTTCACAAAAGTAGCCCTCTTCAGACGAAGTACAATATCCTTACTGTTTAAGAGCCACTAGCCTGCTGTGGTTAGAAGCTAGAATAGAGGGTGACCACACTGTGAACTAATGCATATCAACACAGAATGGAGGATTTAGATCAGCTCAGGCTACAGAGCAGGCTTGTGGCAGATTAGCCTGCTAGAATTAAAATAAGTCAGTCTACCATACAGGACTCAAGGCAGAACAAATTAATGCTGAAGTGAAGGTGCCACACTAGCAATTCCCCCTTTTCTTCATCAGTAAAATGAATAGGACTAACACATCAGTACTTTACAGTGGGGTTACTGGAATTAATGCATCAATGTTCATAAATGCTCTGCCGCTGCAGACATCATGCCTTTTCTGTAGCTAAATAATAGCATACAGTTAAGTACCCTGTAGACTAACTAGCTAGCCAGTGCCAGATGCTGGAGGGGACAAGAGATTGGTGCTAGACAACAAGGATGGGGTTTTTTGGGTAGTAATCTTTTTAGATCAAATATTTTCTCAGTCATGTCAGGTGAATTTAGCCCAGTGATGTATTTGGAGTTGAAAGGCTGTGGCTTTTGTCTCAGTATTGGCACAGCGGGATGATAAATTTCACTAACTGACAGTACATGTATTCATTGGCATTATCTGCTGTTGATAATGGAAGTCAACCTGATTTCTTTGTCCTCCTTTTTTGGAAACTTTCAAACAGGGATGAGGAAAGGGAGTTGATTGTCAGTAAGCATTTTAAAAACCATTCCCTCCCTCCTCCCTCATCCCACAAAACAAACAGTAGAAAAATTATACTTTGCCTAAGTCCTCAAACAGCTTTGATTTTGCTCAGATATTATGAAGGAACTTCATCATAAAAGAAGCAGCATTAGTTTACATTCTTTCCTTTTTTTCTAAGGCATTGAAAATATTAACACTGGCTCTGCCTGAGTAACATTTAATGTCAGTATCTCATCATTTGAGCCAAGTGAAATGCTGACTTTAAAAGCAAGCTACAGTATAAAAAGTGGGTTCTGTGAAAGTTACATTGGGATACTTGATGTTAGCTCTTGTTTATCCCTCACAGAAAAGATAAGAGTAGAGGCAGTTTATTTTTAATTTTTTCAGATGCCAGTGTTCTGGTATTAAAAATATTGGGAATTCTCTCAGAAATAAACTAGGAGAGATCAGTTGACAACCTGATGAAGAAGACATCAAGTGCTGACTCATCTTTCTGTAGCAGGAGTGGCTACATATCACTAAAAGAAGAAAAACTCCTTAGTAGCTCGGTTTTCTCCTCATCATACCAAAACCTACCAATGCACAAAACAAAACCCAAATTCTGTCAATGACACCTTCCCCAATTAACTGATCTTTAAAAAGGATACCTTTTAATCAGCTTTAGAATCAGCCTTTCAATTTACTCATCATCCTTTTTGACAGAAGGAAGTCAGGAAAAGCAGCCTCTATTCTGTGTGCTATTTGCTACTGTATGTAAAGTACCTTCATGCCCTGGTTAGGGCTTTATTTCACTCTATAATTTTAGGGAGAAAAAGAGAACACACAAGGCTTCGGATCAAAGCATTGCCCACTCACCACTAAACAAACTAAGAAGCAAAGAAAAGACACAAGGTCCTCTCTTTTACCACCACAAACATCCCTCTTCAGAAGAATGCAAATCAAGCACAAACTGCCTCAGAATAAGAGGATTCAAGTAGCAGCTTTTAGGTCATTGCTTGTAAAGGTGAGGGCTACTTGCAAGTAGCTACTTGAAGGTGTTGTGATCAGTCTGAACGATCATGGCCATTTCTTCCTTCTCTGGGTAAAGTAGCAAGGAAAAAGGAAGTTAATCTGGTATGCAAATACTTGGTGAGGATGCTTCTTGAAATAACCTATTTACCTAAAAGAGCACTAATAAATAATTTCAAGCTAGCATCAGCTAATTAAACAATTAAAGGTTGTGGAATTTGCCCTTAATATAGGGTCAGGTACTGAAAGACTCTCTTGTAAACAAGGTAAACTACTGTGGCTAGACAGAAAGCTACACACATGATCACAAGCCCTCAAAAACCAGTCCCATGTGAAAAACAGGGAGCCATTCATTTTTCAAATCAGTCAGGGATAAATTTTCTTGCTTCTGAACACTATTTTTCCTGCCAGTAGCAACAAGATGAAGATGAAAGGGCTCTTTAAAACAGTTATTTCAGGTTTGCATAGTGCAGACCTACCATCCTAGGTGAGATCAAGCATATGACTCCACATGATACTTCCTCCTCCAGGTGGCTAGAGAACAGAATGAGAAAACCTGAGACCAAGTTACACAACTTGACAAAGACAATGGCAATATTTTAAAATAAAAGTCAGAAACAGCTAACATTGTCACCCAGTTTAGACGCAAGAGAGAAGAGACAGACAAGTCAACAACAGCCTGAACTAAAGGAGCAAGTCCAATTATCTGTACCTTAGCACTCTGCTTAAATTGAGGACCTTGGAGGCAAATGACAGGAAACGTTTGACAAATACAAGTGTTGAGTTGGGATAACTGTCCACTCTGCTGAAAAGAATGGAAAAACAAATAAAAGCAACTCTATTGGAAGAACTCACCTACACATATGGGTGACAATTACAGATGCCCTAGCACCCAGTGGCAGCAAGAATTACGATTGTCTAGGAAGTGGTTTTCTGACCCATGAACAACTGCAAAGCATCTCCAATCTGAGTACACTGCCAAAAGATCAAACACTACTCATATGTACCACGGTTATTATTAAAACATTTTCTATCTGAATCACCAAAACATTTCATTTTGTTACTCTAAGTTCTTAATGAAGTCTTCAGAGTGCAGTTTTAAAAAAAAATCTTTTCTTGTTTATCTTTTCGAAGACAAGGCATTTTGCGCTTGAAAATTATATTTTTTAGCTTTGAAAATTTCATTTTGATGTAATTTTTCCTCTAATGTGAGACAGGAACACTTGAGAGTCACTCTTTCCAAGTTCTTAGAAGAACTTACAGTTTTTCCAGCAAACCATAACATTAAACACAGCTTGCTTTGGAGAGGATGCAGTCCCTTCCTGTCACGGTCATCCATACCACCCCTTTCAACAAGGTCATCTGCAGAGAAGAGGATATTCTTCTTCCTATTTCTGGAAGCTACTGCTGAAATAAAGGATTCTAGTACCAGCTGTTTCTACAGCAGCACAGCCATGCCTACCTGTGAGTTGGTTATCTAAGCATGTCCTATGCTTTCTAGGACCGTAACTAAGCCCTGGTAGGGTAGGCATATGCCTTCCTTCTGCACAGCTCACCGAAATTTGTCCTTTCTGCTGTGTCTTTTGTACTGGACCCTGCAATCTTGTTCACTCTGCCCAAATGCTAATAATCCCATGGTGTTTTTCAGAGTTATTGGGGTTGTCCTTAAACAAAAATCTCACTTCAATTCCTCTTTTTAGGCAGGAAGCCCAGAGCTAATTGGATGCATTCTCTCTCTTCTTCAGTGACTAAATGTAATGCTGATGTGTGCATATAATGTGGGAATCACGTTAATCATAGGCACACAGATTTCAAAGCCAAGAGTGCTGCTTGTGATGACCTAGTCTGATCCACAGTGTAACACAAGGCATACAATTTCTACCAGTGATTCCTGCCTCAAGCCTGTGATTTTGCACCTCAGTTCCCATCTGTCTAAACTGAGCTGCAGCTTCCAGACACGGGGTTTGTTATGCCACTCACTGCTCCATAAAAGAGTTCTTTGTTCCCAGAAATCTTCTACCACACTAAAGTCTTGTGGGCTCTGACTAAGCCACCTCTTCAATATCTCTGAGCTAAAATGAAGGGATTAAGCCTATTATGCTTCTGCCTCCAAGGTCTTGGTATCTTGCAAAAATCTTGAAGATATGAGGCTCCTACAGTATGGGCTTCTCAAAGACCACACAGTTAGTTGTTCAGAAGTTAGTCATTGCATACCTCCAGTTGGATTCACAGCTTTTGCTTTGTCTCTGAAGATGTGTGTTATGTTCTCAGTTCTGCCATTTCTCACTTTATGCAACAGAACATCCCCATGCACCAAGTAAGTTTTAAACAAATCTTCACAGCTGCACATAAAGCAGGGCAACGGGTCCATATTCAAAGCAAAGGCTCAGAAACTTCATATACACTTATAACAATCACAGGGCTTTAACCAAAAGCAGTAATCTGTAAGAAAGATTTAAGCAGTTAGGTGGGTGTGGAGACATTTTACAGGGAAGAACAACTTGATGCTGTAGGCCTTGTTGATATTGAGCAACTCTGACAAGACCTTGAAACAGAGAGCTGAGACAAAAACAAGAGCTAGTTTACTGGGAACAAGTACCAACTGAGAGAAAAACAAAAGAAGAAAAATATCAACATAATTTATTTTAGTGTAACTTGGTTTTTTAGCATGCACAGTTGTTTAGCCAATAATACATTGGTAATAGCTTTATGGACAGCTACCTTTAGCCAATAATACACTATAGATAGACTCATGGACAGCCTGTTATGTAACCCCAAAAGGTATATAAAGAAACAGTTAACTCAATAAAGGGTCTTCGATCCATCAGATTGAAGTCTGTGTCTTAATCCCCTCATCAGGTGGGGTATCACATGCAGTCTTGGCTGTTCTGATTTAGACTTGCAGTTTAGCCTGTTCTTGCTGACTTGGTCCTTTGAAAAGCAAACTCTGCTGAAAGAGCTGCTCCCAGTACTTCCCATTACCCTGCTTGACCTGCCATTCTTGTATACACGTTAACTGCCACCTCACCAAATGCGCTGTTCCTGTAGTTACTACTAAAACTGTACGTAATCCATGTCAAACTAGGCCTAATTTTCATGGCAAGATTCCCAGGTACTGCAGAGATCTGACATTTCTGAGAGACCTCAAGCAGTTCACAAATATCAAAAAGTACTGATGTTGTCAATGGATTCATCAGGAAATCAATAAAGCAGAATTGCCTTTGCTCTAGTTTGTTAGAATCTCTCTTGGATAGATATGTACAGGTACATGCACAAGACACTTGAAGCTTCAAAATCCTCACACATAAATCCTCCAGGATTTTTAAGAGCTTAAGCCACCCAGAAGAGGTGCATGGTATTGCAAGGGAAATCATCAACAAAACTGTTATCTAAACTGCTCTAACCAAGCCAATGAGAACTGAAAACTCACTTTAGAGAATAAATTTCAAGTGTTAGATTTTCAATGTTTTTTCTCTTTTACTTATTTCAATAAAGGGTTCCATTGCTTTTTAACAAGTGAATAGTTATTTGTCCAAAACATTTTGCAATATACGGATGCTTTTACCTGTTTATATTTACAATATTTATATTTTTGAAAAACTAGGATCAAGAGGAGGAAGGAGAAGCTTGGCAAATACAGCAAGCAGAACAATATTAAGATGTCTCACTAAAAACTCTTACTTCAAAACCAACTTTTTCAAAGAAATGTATTTGTAAAAAATACTGCTCTTTTTTCCATTTTATCATTGAAAATCCATCAAGTATAAATACAGCAAGTCATACACTTGTAAGCTGTTAATCTGGACTATCTGCAGACTCTGAAAATGTTTTAAGCTTATTTTCACAGACACTTCTCTCTTACTTTCTATAAAAGCTGGGAGCCTTGAGCTCCATTCAGTGGTAATAGATAGTCTAAATTTTTGACAAATATTTGGTACATTTAATATTTACTCTAAGTGTAACATTAATTTTTTCTTGCAAAAGCCTGATACAGAATTCATTACCTGACTCCACACGCAGTGTGAGGTAATGCCTCTACCCACTGGTCAAGAAGAAACCTAGGAACCAGAGTGCTGCTTTTTCAGCAGAGTTGAGTTGATGTTTTCATTTTCAACATGCTTTGCACTAAGCATCACTAAAGCCCTTTCACTAATTCTGATCTTGTGATTTCTGCCATTGACAAGTAGAAGCAGAACCCAGCAGAGCAAAGTGATGTAGCATTAGGGTATTGTTTCAAAAGCAACATCTAAATGTGACGGCTGCTCCATTGTCTGGCTCTTTAAACCCAGCCTAGGATTTTCCTTATGGGACAGTGCTCCAACAAAATAAATAAAAGGGCTGTAGTCTGAACTCCAAAGCCCTCTATAAGATGTCATTGTGTTCCAGGCTCAGCAATAATAGGGGAGACATCACATTATGGTAGATGTGTGCTTCTGCACTTTTGGAAAGATCAAAGCTTGCCTTGTCTGCAATAACTTTGGATGGGTGCAAGATGACTTGAGCCAGCATGGTCTAAAACATGGCAGGGGAAAGTGTCATCAACATGCTACACTAATTTAAACTCCAATTTCTTCTTACTGCCTCGCCAAGTGAAAAGCCTAAAAAAACCACATACTTGCTTGGCATCTTGTAAGTACCTCAATGGTAAGGGGAAACCACAAGTGCAGGAGGAAGCAAACATTTGAGGTGAAATGCTTTATAAAGGGCATAATTACCAGAAGGCACGTTCCCCACATTTTCCATAGATCAGCTTCAAAACCAAGCACTCCACCAAGTCTTGATCATTGTTCTTACAAAACGGCAGAACTCAGAGACACTTGAAGCCAAGTGGAGCAGCTGCCACCAGGGGCCAAATACTCTCTCATGGAAATCTCTGCGTAGGTCACTAATCTCAACTCTCCATTACCTCCAAACAATGCCTACATGCATTGAAGTATGGGTCCTGATGTTCCCTCTATTTCCTTGCATCTTCTGCTAGTAGGTCTGACAGAAGTTGTGCAAGATGGAGGCTTGCATTTACTTTATCCTTTCTTGGGGATGAAGCCTACATCATGCCTGGAGATCCTTCCTCCACGTCCCTTACAGCAGGGAGGGCAGTGTGGTGGCTGGCAGAACCCAGAGCAGAGCTGAGCTGAGCTGCTCAGTTTGCCCAGAGCTTCCCAGGGATTACCTAACATTATTGTAAGAGGGTAGATGTGTCACTGGAGCATGCACTGGCTGGGAGTCTCAGTGCTTTTTTAAAATATCACAATTCAGCTTTCAGAAGCAACCCTTGATTTTCAAATGGCCTCGGCTTGAAGATGTTCCCTTTTAGACATGGAGATGCTTCAACACAGGCACCTCCCAGTCTTCTGAAAGGATGGTCCCAGGGCCTGCTGGGCTACAGCGCCCACGAGATCTGCAGCCCCAGGACAGTCAGTGCCTGGGATATTGGGAAGGTCCTGTCCCCAGGCTAAGGAGGTGGGGACTGCAAGGGAGTGTCTTGGGCTGGCTGCCTGCCTGGCTGTAGACAGGGAGTGAAGAGGTCCTGGAGGGGGTTCCTGGGAGCTGCCAGCATTCCTACTGGAAATTTGGCTACAAATATATTTCTGCTTTGCTACATGATGATGTGTGGGCTGTAAATCTGGATGTTAATGCAAGAGCAGCATGTGCTTTTATAAAGACAGAGGAGGGACTCAGTCTTTTCTTTCTCATTAGAGACAGTAATGTGTCTGGAAAGTCCAGCACAGGATGACTGTGGCTTCCTCAAAGACACTGAGTCATTAAGCAGGACACATGACAAAATCCTCATTTCTGTTCCTTTTGCCTCCAGTCTGTTTGATTCAGAAATTAATTGTGGGCTAATCCCACACAATCTTAGAGCAACGGTCCTGCCTCATTGGGCAGCTAACACAGGTTAAGTGACACGAGGTCTGGCTCCATCATATGTCTTCAGTCAATTATTTTCAGAAGAGATGAATTACAGTAGTCCAAAGAAGCAAGAATTAGTATGTAGCACAGTGCATTCTTCCAAAGTATGAGATCCTAGTGTTGACCTGCTGCTCTCTGGTGAACACTTACAAAACTTCACATGTGTTCCTTGTGTAGTATTAGTTAGTCAGCCATGGCACCTTCAACTGAAATGTGCTGTAACTTCCATATTGCAGTCATCCTGCCCTGGCTTAGAAGTAATATTCCATACAGCTCAACACACCATTCATTGCTGTCTTGCTTTAAAGTTTAATTACTGATTGTTTAATCAAGTTATTTGTGGAAGAGTGAGAGTTCCTATTATTATTATTGCATGTTATATTATTATGAGGTTGTGGAGAGGAGGGAGCTGGCCTCTCCTCCCAAGTGACAGGGGACAGGACAAGAGGAAATGGCCTCAAGCTCCACCAGGGGAGGTTCAGACTCAACATAAGGAAAAAAATCTTCACGGAAAGGGTCATTAGGCACTGGAACAGGCTGCCCAGGGAGGAGGTTGACTTGCCTTCCCTGGAGGTGTTTAAGGTGCAAGTGGATGAGGTACTGAGGGGCATGGTTTAGAGATTGGTGGGAATGGTTGGACTCGATGATCTGGTGGGTCTCTTCCAACCTGGTGATTCTATGATTCTATGTACTATTTCTCCTGTAGCATACTTTGGGATTCCAGTGACTGAAAAGAACTTTACTCCACTAGACACTGGAGAAAACCAGAACTAAATGCTAAGCTTTGCTCCTCTACAAAAATACTTGTACAAATTTGTTGTAGTACAGTCATAAAACCAGAAACACTTGATCTGCAACCACTCAGTCTTTTGATCTGAGAAGATGAATTGGCTCAAGAAGACAATAAAGGAAAACACCTAAATGCAGTGAAGACTGGGTAGGAAGTGAGAAAATGTGGAAAAAACAGCTGATTGTAAGCAACTGAAACTAGCCAAGACTAAACACAGAATTCATATTAGTGGAGATACACAAAAATTACTGGAAACACAGTGAAGTTTGGGTTTCTGTTTCTTCAGTTTTCATTTATCCAGCCTTTTCATGGACCTCCTAGGAGCAATAATTCTACAAGTCCATGGACAGTCATTGCTTGACTATCCTTATAGCTAGAAAGAGTTTTGGATTTTCTTCTTCTTTCCTTCAAATGTAACAGAAGTTTTCTTTGCTGAACTTAGGCTAATTTCTTCTTGCTGTAACCCATCCTGACCTGTAGAATTGATCATTGTCCTGTCTGTAACACTCAGAAATATCTGAGTACTATCATATTTCCCACCTCTGCTCCTGCCACATTCTCTTTCCTAGACTAAACAAAACCAATTCTCTCAAGTTTTGTTCACAGTCCATGTTTTCCAAGCCTGTTATCACTCTTGCTGCTCAAATAGTGACTTGTATTCCCCTGCATCTTACTGACAGGGTAGTACATCCAATAGTGAGGTCTCTTAGGGTATGGAATAGGTTTATGAAGAAGGGCTAGCACTTTTACTGTAAGAAATCAAAAAAATTAAATATCAGCAACAAACTAGTAGGAGTTATTCCGTACTGGCGGAGATTGATTATGTGAGACCAAAAATATTGGTTTTACCTTTGGTTTCTTCTGGAGTGGAAGCAGACAAAAGAAGCTGCAACATTGACTGTTTCATCAACTCTTGCTTTCACAAAGAAATCATTCATAAGACAGCTCTTACCCTGTCTCTGCAGAGCAGGTAGTGCCCTATCAGTGGGAAAGATGGAGTGAAGGAATATGTGTCTTGTAAGCTTTAATGGTACTAAAATGCCTTTGTCCAATGCTGATGAAGCATGGTATCAGGTCACAGGCACACACACAAAGTGTGCAAAACAAGTGTATAGCAAAAATCTGGTATTTGCTGGGCTGGCTCAAGAACAGGAGGCAGTATCATTGTATCACACAACTATCAAAACCAACCAAACAAAAAAGCTTTGCCTATGATTCCACCTTTTAAGTCCACAGAAGATGCTCCTTGCGTGCCTTTTCAACTTCATCTAGTGTAAGCCTTGTTTGGCTTATATTTATTTGCAGGTGATGGGTTTAGAGAGTAAGGTGAATTAGAAAGGCTTCTGGCAAAATGGAGACCCTGTGGCGTTTTTATCAGCCGGTCCAGAGCCCATTAAAATCCCTTATTCTTTTTCCAAGCAGAGTTTTTTGCTTGGCACAGTCTCACACACTGGTGGATCCTACTACACAAGTGGCCTACATCCCTCCTTCATTTTCGCCTTGCAGAAAAATCACAAGTGTGCACCCAGCTCTGCTCCCTTATGCCATGAGACTTCACTGGGTTCGTTGTTGTCAGCATCAGCTTTCAGTGGCAAAGCCTGAGAATTTCTCACGGAACAAGCTGGAAAGCGTGAGAAACTAGGAGGGAGGTATGGGATGAGAGAGTGTCTTTCCTCTAAGTCCTAAAGGAAAGTTTGAGCTCACTATTTGTTTACCATTTGATTTTACTTTACAAGGATATAAGGAAGGGGAAAGCTAGGATTATCTGGTCTGGAATAGGCTCAGATCCAAATTATGCTGCTGAGGAAAGGAGAAATAGCTAGAACAGCCACATGCACAGACAGCTAATTCCACCCATTCTTTACTTGGCCACATCACTCCCCGCTTCATACACCTTAATTACTGCCTCAGTCATTTCAAACTAGGATTACATTGTACAGCCTCCCCAGTACACCTGTGGGCTCACAGCCTGACACTGCTTCCCTGTTTCTTTAATAATTTACACAGTGCCAAGAGTGAGTAGAAAATGACCAGGTCAAGAGGCAAAGCTCAACTACTGGAAGTCAGATAACCACCATCCATGTTATCTAGGGGTTCTCCCCTACAGCACACCATGGGATGAGATACAAGGAAGAAAGCTCCAAGATTCTTCTCTAAACCTGCCTCAGTTTGTATAGACATATACCAACGCTTTCCTGAATGTCCCTTCACCTTAATTCTCAATCCACTTTTCCTCACTGACTCTTCCCTGCAGTTCCTGGCATCTCCAGCAGCCTTTGCAAGAGGCCTTCTGCCTCCTCAAATTTTCACCCCCACAGAAGAGTCCTTCTTGATGTTTCTTGTACTATGCATCTGTGGCAGAGGGAGGAGGGTATCCTTCAGATTCTCTTCCTGCTTTGACATCACCCTGTGGGAGTATTTCAGACCTTTTATTGGCAAAGTTAAAAAAAAAAAATCTCTGCACAGCAAAAGACTGTGGGGTAAACATCTTGTTGTGGCCCAGCCTCCATGCTATCCTAGATACCCTGTAAGATATTAAAAAAAAAATGCAAACAACAAAACCCAAGAGTTGAGGGTGGGTGGGTTAGAGGAGCTTTAAATCAGAACATAAGCAACAAAATAGATAAGTCTGTTCTTCTGGAATCTTTGGTCTTAAGCATTTACAGACGGAAGATAAGGACATCTTTCTGCATTTCATTTTACTTGGTAGCTCAAAAACACAGAGCAGGAAAATGGCTGTAGAATCTCAGCGGTTAGTTCAAACCCATGTGTTGTAGTGGATCATCTGGTGTTTGACCTCCACACAAACTGAAAGCCTTAGGAAGAAACTACATTGTGATTTTAAGATCCTTTAAAATAAAAACCTGTGTGACTCCTGTTCACATACAACATGTATCTAAAACACACACAGAAATTCAGATCTTAACAGGAATTAGGACCCCCTTGGTACCATCCGCATTCAACAGCAGTGACTAGCTGAATTTCCTGTGCGCCCTGTTCACTAACAAGTCTAAGTTACAACTTATGTTAATTACTTGACATATGTCAGGCCTTTCACTGAGTTTGGAGCTCTAATAGAGCAATTAACAGGTTATGCAGTACCAAGCATACACAGTTCTGGCAGCTCAGATGGTCTGAGATAATCAGATCAATGGTGACAACCTCACCACCTGTCTGAGCCAGAAGGTACCTCAGTTTCACTCCCTAGGGATGGATTATAAGACTATGAAATAAATTCAGTTTCCCTATTCCATCTAGCCCCCACACTTCTTGCCTGGCCAGGGAACAATTGTTTCCAAGGGCATTGTTTATGATGCGAGTGTTGAGAACATTTACATCTGTGCTTGTAACCTCCGAGTTGGCTTCAGGGACATGCAGCCCATGTGCACACAGCCCACTCTGCTCCCCAGGGACCCAGGATCACACATACAATTCAGTCAGCCAAAACACGTTGTGTTTATCTGCCTACATGAGCCAGTGCTCTGCTCCTGCCAACAGTCATTCTTGTTTATTCTATATCTGTCTGCCTTTCCTGGCACCCCATGTTATAGCGTCTAAGAGCCAGCAAGGTGCAAGCAGTTAGATAGATCAACTCATTTCATTCAGGTGCCCAAACAGCCAGTGGGTGGGTAATGGCTTTTGGTCACAAGCCACTCTAAAACAGTGTTGAAAAGGAAGGCTTGATGAGAAGCTACAGAACTTAAAGTGCCTAATCTCTAATTACAATGAATTCAAACCAGCTAAAATTCTTAAAAACAAACATTTCCTTGGGCACTGTCACAATTCAGATCACACTGGGTGTTCAGGATTCACATTGTGACTCATCCAAGGTGACATCCCATGCTTTTATTCACTCGCTTTCCTCTAAAACAACCTCTTGATGTTTTAAGATAAACATCTGTCAGGAAACAGATCATATCCTATAGGAACAGAAGGAGGAAACTAAGCTTTGTTCATGAAATGCTAAGAATGTACTTTTAATGACAGAGGCCCAGGGCAGTTTCCCAGAATTAGTTTACAGGAGTATGTCAGAAAGGTTCTGGCAGGCTGCACAGTGCTCATAAATCTGCATGATTGTAAAATGTTCCAGGGTATCTTCAAAGGGACTGGACCAGAGGCAAAAATAGCAGGATGCCCTTCATGTGGTAATCCCAGCCTCTGTGTACTGGAGGTATTGGGAATCTTAATGAGAAATCCAGTCTCTGGAGACTTTTACCTCTAATCTACACCAAAGAGAAGGGAGGGAAGAATAAATAAACAGAAGTGCTCACATTCTTTGACAGATCCAAAATGGATTTCCAGGGCCTTTAGCATTCCCTCCTTACTGACCAGCCATGACCCTGTAGACAAAAGAAGTCAATATTTTCTTCATTAGAAACAAGGCCAAGTTCCCAGGCAAATTTAAATGCACCTCCACTGGTGTTTCTCACACTTTCTCCAAGAGAATCCCTCCAGTGCTGTATCAGGCAACATGGAAGGCAGGATACATTTTATGCCAGGATGTAAGAAAGAGTCAGAGCTGTTATATTCGAGATTCAGAAAGAGAGACCTGCCTCAATGATGTAAAGTCACTCTCCATCAGGCTTACAGCACTGGAAAGCTCTTTGAATATTCCCTTATTCTCTGCTTGTGGTTTCCACAGTCTGAAAATAAAATCTGAGCAAATCAAGAATAAGGAAAGAATAAAATTGAAACAATAACACTAAGAGAGATACCAGTACTTATAACACCCTTCAACCCTTGTATCCAAGCATCTTAAGGCACCTCACATAGCCATTAGACCCTGGTGTTGTGTGGTTAAGTGCTATTGCCCTTTTCCAAGCAAAGGCCATTAACCCAGAAAGTGAAACACAGTCTCCCAATATCTAGATCAGCATTTTAAACCAGACACTGATTGCTGTGGGAAAAGCTTTGCTATATCCCAGTCTGAGAAATTAACACTGAGAAAATTAAGTGTTCCTCCACAGAGAAATCAATTCCATGAGAAATTACATTTTCAAACTGTTTAACAATTGTTCTCCTTAAATTAGCTCTCACATATTTCTTAGAGTGGAAAACATAAAAGTGTTTTGAGTTTTGATGTTTTGTTTGGTTTGTGGTTTGGTTTTTTTTTTAACTTTCTAGTAGGGTGATGCACTTTATACTTAAATACAAGTTAAACCAAACTGTTGGCAGCTGTTATCATTCATCTATTTTTAGTCATGAGACCAGACAGCTTTGCTTTGTAGTTCTTGTGAGCTAGCAAAGTCCCTGTGCCTTTTGGGAACACAGTGTGACACAGGGTAATAACTGTAATTTAAATATATTCAATGAAATTCAAGAATGAAAAATCCTTATTCAAATAAAATATTCTTAAAATAAACAGAGCAAAGCTTGCCCTTCAGTAAGCCCTTATAGAACATACAGAAGAATACATGACACTGACTCCATTCTGAAGTCGTCATTCAGAAGTAATACAGCTTGAGCACCAAAGGGTGCTCCTCCTTTATCTTCCACTTCTACAGTTGCTGCTATAGTTCTGTCAATGAAGGACCTTGGTACTATCCCACCAATTCAGCAGAACAGAGAAGTTTCTCATGAGGACCAAGACCAGCTTATACCACATGATAATGCCTCTTTCTTCCTCCATTTCTGCCTTCCATATAATAAAAATAATGACACTTTGTGAAGAGTTTCAAAAGTTTCAGAAGAAAAAGAACAAACTGAAATGCAGAGACAATCATCCAGATCACTTACCAGTATACAGAGTCAAGGATGTCAAGACCTGATGCCCAAGGCAATGCCTGCTGTAGGCATTTATCTTTAAAATGAAGGGTTTACCTTTCAATCTTAGTTAAAGAAATTCATTGGTCAATATTTTGCACCTATACCAGCTACAGGCAACTAAAACCAGCACTGGAACCTCAGTAGCCCCAGTGAATCAGTGGCTTTAATTCTCATTATGTTCAGAATGGTAAGGCCCAGCTGGGAAGGGCAATCAGCTAACTTCTCACCAGCTGGCAACAATCAAGAATTAAGTCCAGGGAGTGAGTGAGTGAGTGTGTGAGTGAGTGCTTCACTTCAGACACTTGAATGAAGTAATGTTTTACAGCGCTAATGTAAATACAGTTCAATGGAGAGGATGCTGGCAGGAAGCCACAGCAAGGACATAAATTCATGGTGCTGGAAAATCAGCTTGGCTTGGCCTGCTGAAGTAGTTCACAAGGCAATCCAGCGTCTCATATAAATAAACTTTTTACCCAGGTAGTAAACCAAGAGAAAGGTTGGATTTTCTATCAGATACCATGATTTAACAGATGGTTCCATTTCCCCCACAACTCACCCTTGTCCTGAAAATAACAAGCAAAATGAAAGAGGTTCTCAGATATGGCTGAATTATTTAATCTATCTAGTTCAATTGAACAGTGCACAAAGCAAATAAGAAGTTACTCTCTTCTTGCTCATTCTCACTTGCATTACTCAGAATGTTAATTGATATTGTCCCAAACCAGGAGATTTGAGCTGTGTATACGTATCTTTGGTGGCTCCAAAGATGAGAAGTTTTCAAATTATTCCTTCAAAGCAGAGCCATAGAATCTACTCAGAGTTATTAGTTACTGGCATTCTGTATCCTTTCTATTTGATTCTTGAAAGCTCTTTCTAAACACCAAGTCTTGTTAATGCTTAAGAATCCCTCAGGCACCTGGGTGGACTGACTCAGGAAGGCTGCTAGAAGTGGATGATGTCTGTAGGTATTTTTTCTCACTGGCATTTGCTTATGAAGGCAGTCTGAACCCAGTGAAAGCACCACATAGAGCTTCTCGCTTTTTTTGCTCCTGGTAAATCAAGTAGCAATATCTTCTGTAGTCAGTAATGGATAATGCCACCCATACAGTGTTGACTCAGTGAAGGTCCTCCATTCACTGAACTGCAGTGAAGGTCCCGAGTTCACTGCTCACAAGCTTCTATTGAACCCTGCCAGTTCCAAGAGGTCTAGGGCTGTCCCTTGCAAGTTTTCCATTTCTTTCTTCAAATACCTGCTTCCTTCAGTTTGAATTTGTGCAGTGGTTGCTCACAAGTAGTTATTCTCCCTCCCCTAAACAGTCCTGGTCATGTTCATATTTTAGGGTATTTTTTCTTGTGTTTACCTTTGTTCTCTCACAGTCTTTAAATAAACTGGTATCAAATGTTCCTCAAATCACCCTGCATTTAATTAAGGAATCACTGTGCCTGAAGAGCTATATGTGACTGCCAAGGCTGCATATTGTAACAATGTACTAAAAAATTCCTTCTTCCTGTTTTGATTTAAAGGACAAAATAAAATTCTCTCCTCTCTCAAATAATCTGAGATCATAGAGCTCTGTAGACATTGCCAACACCCAGTATCTTACACATATCACAGCATTCCTGGGGGAAATGTGTTCCCTCACATAGCTGCCTGTGCATGTTTAGAACGAGTGGAAAATGTAACGAGCTGTTTCTGTACAGAGGACACCAGCAATGTAGCATGCTGTGCCTGGTCTGTAGGACGGCACCTGGGATGTCTGAGCTCAAGAGGAAGACTATGGCAACAGGGTCTCTGCTTACATCTGTTTACTTCTCTGATTTAAAGAAAAAAAAAAGACAGTATACATTTTCTTTTTAAATATTACAAACAAAGAAGTAGCAATGCAGTCACTTACAAGCAAGTTTACACTCCAGCCTTCCAGTCTGGGGGAGTGGTGAGAGAGAGGGAGAAGGTCATTACATAGGGATAGGGATAGGGATAGAGATAGGGACTGATACATTCAAGAACAGTGACATGTATGGAGTAGTACATATAGCGTTACTATTAAAACTAGAGGAAGGCAAAAACCTTCCCAGCCATGGCCAAGGTAGAAGGGAAGGTGCTGAGAAGGGAAGGCTTAGTAGTGAGCACAATTTGTATCCTCCATCCTGCCAGCAGCTGCCAGTCCATCAGCCAGTGTGTTTATGCTGTGGCAGGCAAGGCCATGATCTCTCTGTTCTCTTTGTCTGGGTGAGCCAAGAAATTGCTGCCTAATTTTGAAGCTTGCCTTCTGCTCTCCCCATTGCTTTCCTAGTGTAATCTTGGGTCTTCATCCCTTTTGGTTTTTCCTTTCTATACACAGCTGCCTGCCAGGCTTGCTAAACTCTAAAAACTTTCCCTGACATCAGGGCTGCAGAGTCATTGCTAACCAAGCAACGTGCTCAGTAAATGGGAGAAGGACACTGGGGTTTTTCAGCAGACAAACTCACAGCTAATGCGATAGCATTCCATGGGATGGGAAAACAGCGGGAATGGGAATCCTGTATTTGTGACTAAGGATAGGAAAGGCAAAACCACACAGATGTGGTGATGAGAGGTCTACTAGTAGCAGCAAAAGAAAAAACATATTTTTCAAATGAATCACACATTCCAGGGTTCAAAATATGCAGTGTCCTAAGAGTGGCTGCTTTTAACAAGACATTATGGTCATTTATAGGCCATGCATTTTGGAATGAAAATAATAAAACTTGTGTTTTATCTTTAGGAAGCTTTTGAAGGTAATACACAAGAATGCACAGCATCCAAATGTTTGTTCAGGTACTTTTCCCCTCTTCTGCATAGCCCATTGTTTCATGGCCTAAAAGACATGATAAGAGATAAATCCACTTTCAAGAACAGCAGGTGTCCTCTGCAAAGAGAGAGCAAAGGGGATCTGACATTGTTAAAGTGGATTCCCAGTAGAAAGGGTGATCGAACAAGCCATTGACGTTTCCTACACCATTGTTTCCCACATCTGCAAACTGTGGCAAACAGAAAGGCTGCCACGAGGTCTAGGCTGTATTTCAAAAGTGCCTGGCAGAGGTTTGGATATTGCTAAACATCAGCTTTCAGGTCTAGGATCTCAGATAGGAAATAATAGATACAGACAACATTATCCTCTAAGATAGGCCACAATGTGCAAAACAGGAAAAAACCACAGCATTACCACAACAGCTCCTTTGTGAATGGCGCGACAGGGACTGAGGCTTGTATTTATATAAGTCTGTACAGATCCACATATAAACACTAGCCTGAGATGGGTCAGTGAATGTACTAAATGAAGGCACCATGGCATTGTTCTGCATTGTCCCACTTGATTCTAATAAAAACACTTAGCAATGCCTAGCCACATGTATTTCTAACCTGCTGGGTAGCGCGTTATTACACTTGCTTCCTGGAATAACAGAAAGGGAACTTACTTTCTACAGAAATGGATCTGTGGCCAGAGATTTTATGACTAACAAGCTTATCACACAAACAGGGTTTTTAGTTATCGGTGCATTGCACATTCATAGCTTATGTTCAAACTACAGACTGCCTTCTAGAGGGCACCCAGTATTTAGCATGGGTGATGGAGAATTCCCCTGGTCTGAATGTGCCCATTTTTAACCCTGTATACACGTGAAGTGAAAAGTTTTTAAGCACTGTTTTTCCTCCTGTAAGTGAGTTTGGCCTGTGCTGGATGCTGCTGGGGGAAGAGCATATCCCTTCATCACACAGTTCTTCAGCTGTAGAGTCAGCTAGAGAGGGGAGGAGAAAGAGATGTCTGGTTTGGATTAAGGGATTGTTCCAAAACTTTCTATTCCATACAAAAAAAACACAACATGAAGTGTTCGTGCTGTGAAACAGCCGGAACCCTTCAGAAGGGATGGGATGGGAAGAATACAGTAGATGAAAAATAAGTTCTTCTTATGACCTGTCCAAGAATGGCTAATGGAGAACCAGAATAAGAATGGTCATTAGAAAGGATGGGAATTAAGTTACAAGCTTACCACAGGATAATAAGGGCTTCACCATTCCCTGGAATTATTACATTTTTCAAACATAAGGATTTCATTAATAATACTTTTTTTCCCTAAGTAGAGAAAAAAGTATCAGTTCCAACAAAAAAAAAATATTGCAGCAATAATTCAACACTTTCCAAAATATTGAAGTTTGAAAGAGTATGGGGAAAAACCTATTAGTGGCTTTCTAGACAGTCGAAGATTATATAAGGAGGGTATTAGCTTTTCTGTGACTCTGTATCATCCTTCTCCGTCATTCCTCATAGATTCATATATCTTAGAAGCTTAGCATGTAGCAGGCTTATCAAATGGGGGATTCATTAGTAACTTTTCAGTGTGGCTTCCATTACAAAAGACCTCTGACTAAGGCAAGTAGATTTTAATTCACTCTAAAAGAAGAGCACGGGTATAATTTATGTAATTTATGTACTATGTTTATTTGGAGCTTATTTTTCCATGAAACATAAGCAGAAGTGGGGAAATTTGAATGCTGTGTGGCCTCACACTAAGACCTGAAGCTGAAGTAGGACTATGAGTGTCAACGCAACTTTAACACTGCTTAGGAACAGGTTATTCCTTCAGTGGACAATTTTATTTCTCATTTAGAATAAATTAACAGCTCATATCCTCTGGATCAAGTGCTCCTCTCACATCTCTTGTCCTAATTGTCACTGCTGTTAAACACAGACCTTTCTTTTCCTTGCAAAACCATTGGTCAACGAAGTGCAATAAAATCAGACAAAAGCAAATTTGTACGGGTTTGAGGCATCAGTAAATGTCACTAGATGGCGTTGCAAAACAGTTATGGTATAGTTTAGTGGCAAATCATAAAGCTCTGTAAAAGGCTACTGTGTCGCCCCAGAGAACCTGTTTATGTATACAACCATATTAAAACAGGCCTGGATACTGGCTCCACCTCCTTTAAGCTTTTTTAATTCACATGTGAATAGACTGAAAGAAACGACACATAGACATCATCAGTTTTCTTTCTCTACATCAGCCCCTACAAGCTGCTCATGCCAGGGTGGCGGCACACTCATTCATACCAAGCTAATCCACTGAAACCAGGGACTGCAACAAAATTAGGGCTGTTCCCATACTGAATGTGGCCCTGACATGGAAACTCTGTCAAGCACATTTCTGACGACAAGAAGACGACTCGTTCACTGCCTTCCCTTAAAGCCTCTGGTGTAGCTGATTTTCTAAAAATGACATGGGGAGGTTATTAAAGATCAGCTAATTGAAACTTAAGATTTTAAAAACCAAAAGCTATGAGTTAGCTTACCACACTGCTGGGTGCTCTGGGAATCAAGCTCTCTCCCACTTTACCTGGACCAGGGCTAACAGCTGAGTTTAGTTCCAAATTAAAACTGCATTGCCACTTGCCTTCCAGGTCTGTCTTTGATTATGGCTGTATAGCTGCACTGATGGTGTTAGAATGCCTTTACTGTTTAGTTAACAAGTTTGCTCATTATGTGTGAGCCTAGCAGAGCCTAGCTCCCTCACCAAGAGCTGTGCCCATTCTGCAAGGCCAGAAGGTTCATGCTGGACTTGTTCAGCCTGGAGAAGAGAAGGCTCCAAGGAGATCTTATCGCAACCTTCCAGTACCTGAAAGGGGCTACAAGAAAGATGGAGAGGGACTGTTCACAAAGGTTTGTGGTGATAGGACTAGGGGCATTGGTTATAAACTGGAGAGGGGCAGGTTTAGGCTAGACATAAGGAAGAATTTCCTCACAATGAGAGTGGTGAGGCAGTGGCACAGGTTGCCCAGGGAAGCTGTGGCTGCCCCATTGCTGGAGGTGTTGAAGACCAGGTTAGATGGGGCCTTGGGCAGCCTGGACCGGTGGAACGTGTCCCATCCCCCCCGGCAGGAGGGTTGGATCTGGATGATCTTTAAGGTCCCTTCTAATCCAAACTATTCTATGATTTTATGATTCTGCGATTCTACGATTCTATGTTTACATAGGGTCAAGTCACACCTGAAGCTCAGGTGGGCACTTCTTATTTTCCTTCTTTCTTCATGGGGTCCATGCATGTTCCCAAAACTCTCTAGGACAGGAATGCCAAAAAGAGATGGAGCAAATGCAAAAGGCCAATATAGTTATCTAGAAATTGCTCCGCTGTCAACAAGATATCCTCTAGAGCTTTGCCCAGCTCAGATTGAAGTGACTTAGGCACTATGAATTCTTGCCATCTCCCCTGGGATGTTACTTGCAAAGTTTTACCTCATCTCCTCCTTAGCCCCCAAAACCTCACCCTAGTCTTGCCTTCATCCAACGATCCCATCACCCTAGTCTCCCCAGTGAAAAATCTCCTGATCTTATTCTTCATGTCACAGCCTGATGGCATGCAGTTTGCCCAAGCTTAACATGTTTACTTATTTTACTATCACCTCGTAAGTCAATCTCAGTCTCTCAATCACTTGTGTTATTCTTCTCAAAGATAATTAAATCTTTCCCTCTATAAATAGTTATGGTTGGTGTTCCAGTCTGCTGATGATCTTTCCATTACCAAACTTCTTGACATTTTATAGCCCACTGTCTGCTGTACATGATGGCATGCAGATGTTACTCATACAGATGTCAGACATTTTTGGCTACTAGTACAGCAGTAAAGAAATATTTCTCTAACATAAAAACTTGAGATCTTGCCTTAAATGAACTAAGTAATGAAAACTTAGTTTTGTACTAAGTTTCCTTTGCTTCTAGCAGTTGATGGATAAAATCACATTTTTTTCACTTATATTTAGGAAAATATGCTCATTCTTCTCCTACATATTGTTCCTTAAAAATCCATAAAATATCCTCTTTGCTAAGATGCCTCCACATCACTGCCACTGAGTTAATTGACATAACTTTGGCCACTGGTGAGCTACTGCAGTGACCTGGTACTCCTGCCTTCATTCTCTCAATATCCCTTGAGTTCTTACATCCATTTACTCAACTACAGTCTTCAACAGAGATTATAATCTCCCTGAAGATGAGATTTCCTTGATGTCCCAGATTTTTGATTGCAGCTACAATAGCAACACAGCCAGGTTACTGAGAGCCACCATGGATTAAATCATCAGACCATACTCCTTAAATGAATTCTTAGCAGTTAAGAAGAATAAGATTTTACCAGATGTAATGATATATTTCCAAGGGTGAGATTAAGGACAAATAGTCTCTGAGTGCTGGTCATATTTTTAGCATCAGACAACTATTAGCAATATATATTTGCAGACAGTTGGGTGTTTGGAAGTAGGGAGGGGAGGAAGGGCTTTAGTAGAGGCGTGAAAACAGTACATTTCAGTAGGAAGTTGTTGATAAATTGCAATATTATTAGTCCATAATAGGATTTGGTTTCTTTCTCTTTTGGTGGTGGTGGTGGTGGTTTTGTTGGTCTTTTTTTCCTGTGAGAGCAGTAGAAACTATAACACTAGTAACACAACTGAAAATGAGAGAACAGAGGCTGTGATAAAGGAATGCAATAGATTGAGTATGTGGTTATTGCCTTTATATCCTACAGAGAATGCGATTGACATCAAAGGGTTTAGAAGAGTGTGGCTATATGGCCTCTGGCGATTAGAAAATCACTCTCTATGGAAGGTGAAGTGAGTTGGCTACTTTATAAACATCTGCATCATGTGACCATATAATATTTACCACCTCTGTAGAAAGAATATTGAAGAGAACTATTGGTCCAAATACAGTAACATTTCCAACAACAGTAGATGTGTTATGCCAGACAATTTCATAGCTGAAGGTGTGGTAAGTGTAAATTAGACTTCCTTACTCCAATAATGTAACTTTCTAAGATAGCCACAGGAAATAAGATATCTAAAGCATGTTTTACATGTACACTATAACACTGTACATTACTTGGTGCTTAAGACAATTTCTTATTGGTAGATAGAGGTTTCCAGTTCCTCGCTTTCCATTTTGAGTGCATGGACACACATGTACACTCATAGAATTTTTTAATTGACTACACGATGTCTGCCATATCTTGATTCTCCTGGTGCTAACACAATGAGTAAAGCAGCTTTAACAATTCTGGTCATTAGTGTGTTAAATTTCCATTGCTACTGGAAATATCCCAGGTCACCTCCCCTCACTGGAAGCAGAAGCTTGCTATAGTAATTATGGAAAAAATAACAACATCCAGACGTGAAAACTTGGACCAATTATTTCACATGGGATCTCTTTCACAGCATATTTTCTTTCTCATTTCTTCCTCCCTCTCCTCTTTAATTTTTGGAAGTCTGTGATCTCCCTTAAGTTTTCAGCTTAATTGTATCCTAGAAATGAGAAAATCCAGGAGTCTTTTCTGAAGACAGGAACTTTGCCATTGAGGCAAAAGCAGTTGGGTTCATGTATCAGGAACATGTGGATTTACACACAAGGTTGCCTTTAACATGAAGACAAGAACGCAAAACCACCAATGGAAACACCAGTCCTTACTGTGTATTTCTCTGAAAAAATCTGTTATACAGATTTCCTTCTTTTTTTTGTTCTTTTTGATGATGACTTGTCAGGGAGATTTTATCATTATTATAACTCTCTACAGTGAGGTGACAGGGAAACAAATGCACTTGTTTTGGTCTTTCAGACAGGCTCAGCACAAGCCTCTTGCCATTGTTTTTCCTGTGACTCAGCCCATTCATAGGACAGAACTGTTGATAACATTGGAATGATTTATTTCATGTATTTAGACAGAAGTGGCTTAGGCTGGGAAGTAATTTTCTAGTCATAAAATATATACAGATGTACCAAACTCAATGGTAAGAACTTACTATACTACAGTGATATTAGTGCTTCTAGTACACAACCACTATAGTACTCCACAAACAGCCCGTCGCAATGACCTACTGGAGAAAGGCAGTGACAGTTTGTCTCTGAGTGCTTAAAAACAGGAATATACATGATCTTTGTACATTGTAAGGGAATCACATCCAAAAAAATCTTTGAAATACTATAATATATAGCCTATCAGATGTGTCATTTCAGACGTGAGCCTCTACAGGCGTATAATCCAAGAACAGCAGCAATATATTAATAAAACATGCTTCAACCACATTTTTTCTGGCAGATAATATTTTTGCACTGTAGCCCAAAATATATAATGAAATCCAGATCTCGCTAGTTGCCGGAATGTCCTTTGTCAATAAATATGAAAAACATCTCTCACCCTGCAAAATTGAGCAGTGGAATTTATGTGCATAAGTTCTTCCACCCTTGAAAATTGGCTTTTTTTATCCTGAGTGAAAATACTGATACTGATTATGCGTGGCAGAAACCACTCCCTACCTCTGCTGTATATCCTAATCCCTTCTGCACCAATTTTGTTTCTGTGAATTTATGGCCTGTGAAGTAGACTACCTCAGCAACCTCAACACTCCAGAGTTTTTATTATTGTTTGATTAAAAATTAGCACTAGCATTACAGAACAGGAAAGAGACACATATGTACATCTCCTCCGTGTGAGACACTGTATCAGGGATGAGGGCTCTTTTTTATTCTTTCATTTTTGTGCTAAGGAAACCATTAGGATTCAAACTCATTTTTAGTTTTTGGCCTGGTGGAAACCTTCCATATGGCACCAGTTTGGATTTGGTGTCCACCTGAGCCGATATTGGGTCACAGACCCAAACAACAAACCCCCTAGTTCCCATACTTTTTGGACCAATGTCATGGCTCAAGACTTCTAGCACCATTTTGCAACCTCTTTGTTTGTTTTGCTTAAAAGCAGCAAAGTAGTCAGCATTGTTTTATTTCCAAGCTGCTGACCACTCATCACCATCTCATGAATTATGGTTTGAGAACTAGCTGCCTACATCATTCTGGGTATACTTTCGCTTCCAGAAGCAGTGCAGGAAGGTCACTGAATTCATGTCCCCGTAGTCTGGTGGAATGATGAGACCAAGCAAATTAGCCATTCACCCCCTCTCCCAGTTGAGTAGGATCTGCCCTTACACAGCCACAGAAGATAAACAAAATTCTGCAAGGAAAACTGGAAGAACAGCATTCAACAGCCAAACAGCATATTCAGGAGACCAGCACGGACCTTTCCAAACCAAATTAATTCCCCTAAAGGAGGCTGTGGACCTGCATCCCACTCTAGATTTTTCCACAGCTTTTGTCTTGATTTTCTAAATAATCAAGTTTAAGCAGATATTTATCCACTTCTTTTCTGCCTCCCAGTGTGTTTCTCTGAGGTTTGGGTAGTAAATGCTAGTGCTGAAAACCAGTTCAAGGAAAGAACTTAAGAGCCCTGGGCTTCCAACTGCTTGTACTCCTTTTCCCCATTTTTACAGCTCCACCCACAGGCCCCTAGCCTGTGGAGCTCTTGATGAGCATAACACCCACCATGAAGGGTACTCCCACCAAGGGAAGATCCCAAAAGTGCCTGGTAGAGATCTTGTTCAGCTCAAAGGAGATGAGAGAGAGCCACAGGCTGCCACTGAGCGAGACATAGGAGTGCCCATTCACAGGAAGGAAAAAGAGTGACTCCACTGAAGATTAAATACTGTAATGCACCTGATAGCATAGAAATAAAGACAAGGACCATGAATGCCTGCAAGTGAACATGAACAGCTTGACAACACATGATAATGCTTCCAGCTGTCACTTTGAGGCTGACACTGTCTTCAGTCTGACCTGAAGCAAAAAGACATAAATGCTACATTCTCTTTATACTTCAGACTTTTGCCTTGCCTTGCTTTCCCTCCATAGAGCCATGTGAGCATCAAAGTGAGGTGAAACTTCAGTTTATGCTTAAGTGATTTTCTGACTTAGAACCATCAGAGGATTTGAAACTTCTCCATTGACTAATTATCAATGTTAAGACAAGAATGTGTGCAGCCATGTAACTAATAATTTTTATATTCATCCCCAAAGCATTCTGACACACAATCACTGGAAGTAATCACTGAGCACAGCCCTGTTTTGGAAGGCTCTTCTATCACTGAACAGCCTGGTTTTTAAACATGATCCTCCTCCACTTCAGTTTCATAATCAAAACAAGTCTCACAAAACAAACAAACTAACTAACTAACAAAACTTTTTTTCATTTAAATTACAGGGTGCAAGAAAAAGATTTGTAAGCCAGAATATTTTAGGACGGATAATTAGGCCCACAAATATGTAAGGAACAACCCCCTCTGAATCAGCAGGCTATTTTCTGGCAGAATCTCATTGAAGTTCCTCTACCAATGCAGAGGAGAGCTGAGTCTTCCCTGGAAAGTGAATGAGTTGATTGTACTGCAGGACAATTTCTACTTGAGCTTCTTCCAAGTGTGCAAAGCCATAAGTGATTGCATTTGGACAAAACACTTGTCAAAGAGATCAGACCTGGGAGCTCTACATTAAGAATCCAAGTGCTAGTATTTGTGTACAGAGAGAAGTTGCATAAACATCAGCTTCCATCCTGCTTAAACCTGCTTTGTACCACAAAGAGAGGCCAGAGAGCCAGGAGAGAATTCCTCCTCTATTCAGAAAGGCTCAACACTGGCTGGCAGTCCCCCATACAAAGGAAGAGAGAAGGACAAAGAAAGCACACCAGGGAAAGGAGGTGGCCTGGATCAGTGTTCAGACCTCTGCAAAAGTGAGATGAGAATCCAGGCCCTTGCAGGTGGTAAATTCATTGTGATGACCAAATTAAGCTATGTTGGGAGAAGTACTTGATGTCACTTCATGGAGCAATCTTGAACATCAGCATCATGAGATGCCAGTAGTACAGTTGCAATGCAGGGTTACGCTGCTGTAACGAGAGGAATGTTGACCGTCTCCTTTTCCTAATCAGCCCAAGAACTATTTCTGTGACTGGCTGTAATGATCCCAAGATAATTCCATGGTTTTCTGAATGCTACAACTCAGTAGCTATGTCATAGAGACATCATTTGCAGTACACTGCCATGGCTTTATCACTTCTACCATCCTGGGACTGGGTAACACAGTTTGCAAGGCCGGCAGATGGCAATCTTTGTGTTCAATTTCTCTCCTGTATAACAATTTCATCTTGGTGTACATAATGCCAGTTGCATCAGTCAGTTTGCAACAGGACTCATATCAGTCCTGGCCAGAAGATGTTTTGTTCTCCCTGAATGATGATTCCATCCCAGATGTCAACCAGATGTTGAACAAGAAATGGGTCTATTTGAGAGCTTCTCACCAGGAAGCTCTGTAAACCAGACAAGGAGAGGTGTTAAACTCAAGGTCAGCTTGAGCGCAGGTCAATAATCACACCCAGACATCAGAATTTCACTGTCTCTCAAATACAGCCTGAACCTTTGGGGCTGCAACTCTGTCAGTACCTATGAGGCCTCAGTTTCAAACATTTAAATTTCAAGTTTGCAATATTTATTTTTAAAGCCTGAAGTGTAACATTACATCACCAGTTTCTAAGCAACGTTCTGGGGACTCTACCAAAAACTCTATATTTAAAAAGTGAAGACTCAAACAAGGTTAACCTATTTATCAGACGTTCCTTTCTATTTTAAGAGCTTGATCCGACTGACCAATCACTGCTCTTTTTATTATGGGTCACTGCTTTTGCAAACCTCCCTACTCTGACTGCTTTTCCTGCTTACACACAGGGGGCTGCAGCACAGTTCCCTTGTTTACACGAGCAGTTGTTATTTCCCCAGCTGCCGGCTGGGTTATGACCCCAGTCAGATCGCTAATAATAGCTTCCTTCCCTCTCAGGAAAGCAAGGAACCATTGGGATTCAAGAAACCTGTCCCCCCTTAGAGCATCAACAATGTCTGGCTTCACAGGATTCAGGCTCTGGTCCTCTCTGGCCTAATAACCCCCCACCAGCATCAGCAGGGGAACCTACACCTGCTTATCAGGCTCCTGGCTCCCCAGCACTGTACAAAGCAGCTGATGGCAGTTTTCCCAAGCCTCTTGTCTCCTTTCACCTTCCTTGTAAGCTGTTTCTCTCACTTACTCTGGAGGATTGCCTGGAAGTCTATTGAAAAGGAAAGCTCTTCACACTCACTCCTCTGGCTTTCTCCTTCTTGCAGTCACTTTATTTCTCCAGGTTTTGTAGGACTGAGAAAGAATCCTAGTTCAGGAGGTGGTCGACTTTCCATTTAATTCCTTTGCAACTGAAATAATGTAGGTGTGCACATATCCCTTGACTCACTTGATACTTACATTTTTAAGCCTGATACATAAAGCATTATATAGAAAGACTCACAGTACTGTCACCCTTAAACAGATATTTTTTGTCTTTCTGGACCTAGCATTAACTTCCAGGTCCTTATTAAAACCACTCTGAAGGCTACAGGGTTCCTTCATTGCATCTTGCCTTTCTCAAATTGCTCACATTATTTTGGTACACTAAGGAATGAAGCCTCCTTAGCTGCTTCATTCTAAGAAGCCTCCAGAGACCTGCATTCTTCAGGAGTGGGTACCGTTTTGATGTCACATTTCCCATGTAGATGTGTCCATAGGGATATGATTCCATCCCTTTACCATGACTTCCAGTCCAGCCAAGAAGGTCTCTTAGAGGCTTAATTTGAAGACTATGCAGCAGAATATCACTGCATTCTTTGGGAAATTATCCCAGGGGTTAACTGAGCTAATTATTTACAAATTGCAAGTGACTGCAATTACTTCAAGTTTGAATTTGTCAGGATTTAATTCCTAATCATTGGATACCCTTCTGTCCTCCTTTGCTGGATTAAAAAGCCATTTACTTTCAGAAATCTCTTTCCTGTGTACGCTTGAGAAGATCACGACCAAGATGTGGCTATGCCTTCCACATAGTTATTTCCCCACCACCATTTCAATGAGATCACATTCAAACATCAGCCCACTTTTCAAACCCTTTGCAATCCTTTTGAAAAGCTTGATGTGCACGGCAGTAACCACCTTATTGGTGTGACATATGACTTCCCAGCCTCTCACTGACACACTGGCAGACTTTCTCTTTGCTGCAATATCACACCAAAAGCTAATTAACCTATGGTTTCTATACTGACACTTTTAAGTCCCATACTTAATTTATTTATTTTTATTTTATGCATGTTCCACATGTTTTTGCTTCTTGCTGTTTGACCATGCACTGCCCCTTTAAAATGTATCCTCATTTTGCCAGGAGTCCCATGTCGACCTGTATAAGTTACTTTCTAAGGAATTCTCATGCCAAATATTTCCAGCAGTCATTTCAAATTTATTCCTCACTTCAGATAAAGATACTATGATGCACTAACCTTGGAAATAATCCCTGTGGCTCCATGTCTTGTTGTATTCTAGTCTCTCCCTACAGCTGCCCTACAATCTGTCATCTTCACTGATCTGCCACCATTTGAAGAGCTTTGAGACAGATTCTGGTAGCATGCTACTTTTTAAATCAGGTTTAATCAGGTTGGGAGAGCAAAGTAAAGTCCTCACAGAAGTTCTTTAGTGAATCTATAGCTGGACAGTAGAGATAAGGAAATCAGGTTTTTTCCTTTGTTGCCACGTAGTAAGAGTGCTTTTCTTGGCTTCATTGGACCTATGCAGATAAATGATGTTCTGCTTCTGTGTGGTTTAAAACTACCACCAACACCAAAAGCATTGAGGTAATCTAGTTTTTAAAGAAAAATTAATTTAACCCAAATTTAATACTTGGGTTCAGCTTTGTAGGGCCCCTTCTTTTTCAATATTTGCAATAAAACCAGAGGCAGTATTTAAATTAAAATATTGTTTTGAATTATATTTTCTTTAAAAGGTCACATTGAGAAGTGTAATGTTTAGAGACATTTTTCTTGTCAATATTAAAAAGACAGCAGACTTGCCACTAATTTAAGTGAAAAATGTTACCTCCCCTTGCTCCACAGAGCTCCAGTTTTGTGGTTCTTGTGAGAGGCTGATGCAGGGTATGATGTTCTGGGAGGTGCTGTGATTTTTGCACTCATGTTAATGGGATCAGAGGCATTCAGCATTCTCCCTTACCTCTAGGGCAAACCACTGGCTATAAAATGCAAACTGTGGATGCATATTAGTAAAACCACCACTAATATTTATCAGTACACTGGAGAACTTAGAGAAAAATAAAATAAAGTAAGGAAAGGGAGAACGAAAGAAAGCTTTTGTATTCTTGAAATGTTAATGTCAAGAGAATCAGAAGGTACACCATCCCCCCCACCCCAAGATAACTGAGGTCAAATCCAGTATGTCATCATGGATGTGTAACAGCATCTCTATAAATAAGTGAAATCTTGGAAAATAGTATCAAGGTCTTGGATGTTTTTTTGTGTTACCTGCCAACAGCGATTAAGTGGTGTTTTACACTGAAGGTGCATGACACACTGAAGTAACTGTGAATCAGCTAAAACCAGGTGCTGGCAGAATAGCCGTGCTAGTTTACGTCAGCTCAATAGAATGGTGTCATTTATACCATGAAGGGAGAGCAAAGGACGTGACCCTGTCTTTACTCATGTCTCTTCAGATATCTTTGCACCTTTCCTTTCTCTTTTTTTTCTCTGCGATACACACAGCTCTAATTTTAAAACAATAATAAAGTGAACATCCTGAACTCTTTGAAAACTACAAATTAACCAAGAGCTATGCCTATACAATGTTTGTGGAAAAAACGATGCCAGCATACAAGTATGTAAAGGCCTGAAAGAGAAGTTGGTTGGAAAGTGAAGAGAAATAGGATTTCACTGGAGAACTCCCAAAAGGCAAGCAAACAAGGAAAAGGGGAACAGGCGGTAGAAATAATGGGGTTAATAAAAAATAAGTCTTAAACACCAGAGCTAGTACTGATACCGACAGGGAAACACACTTCACACAGGACTATTATTTATCCAGGCAGTGTCTGTTTAATGGGAGGAAATAGAAAGGTGAGGTTGGAAAGTGCCAGGGAGCTGGGATGTGTGAAGGAAAGAGTTAAGGCTGGAGTCACCCTCTCTGAAGTGCTCTGTGATGCTGTGCAGTGTTTCAGCCCCCAGAGCCTTCCTCCTCCTCCTCCTCCCTGCCTGTGTTGAGTGGGGAGGAGGCGGGTTCTGCTGAGCTGTTAAATCCTGAGTGAAGTTTCCCCCATTTCCAGTGGCCACTGTTGTCTGAGGCGGGTTCAGAGCAGGGCTGGGGTTACCCTGACATTTCTGGGACTGCAGCCAGCCAAGAAGGGAAAGAGAAGAAAAAACGAGTCTTTTACAATTTGCTTTTGTCGAAGTGTGGAGAAAGGGAAAAGGGAAGCGTCCTTTTAATTTTTTTCAGCATCACATTCCTGTGTTTTTCTTCAGCCTGGAAAATATATTAATGCTGCTGCTTTCCTCTCTGGAAACAAAGGAGCTAAACGGGACTGAGGAAGCAAGAAGTGGGAAGGAGGCTTGGGAAGTTTAAAAGAGAGAGACTCAGGGCAGCTGGTATTTCCCTTTTCTTAAATGAAATCCCTGCCTGTGCAGCTAACTGGTAGAGCAAAAAGCCAGACCTGCAGGTAAATGGAGCAGCAGAGATCCCAAAGGAAATTTCCGCTAACCTCATCCAACTTGTTGAGAAGGTGAAGAAGCAAAAAAGTTGTAAGATACACGGAGAGACAGACAGGCTCTGGGACCTGTTGGGCTGAGTGAAGTTAAATCACTGGACAACAGCAAAGCTGCATGGCATTAGTCTCCTTTTAAAGGAAAAAGACGTGAAACCTCATCGCTGGAAGGGGAACTTCCCTGAGAGTGTAAGTCTCAAGTAAAATTCTTGGATTTCTGCTCTATGTACTGAGCACTTTCTCTGTGCGTGTTTGCATGTGTGTATGTTGGAGTGTGCGAGAGACAGAGAGAGGAGGATGCAGATCACAGTGTCCTTTTGGATAGGCAGAATCGTGTTACAGATGGATGACCTCATTTTTGCATAAAATGATCAATTTTGTGCTTTTCCAAAAATAACTGTGACTGTAAAGTGTACAGAGCCACCAGGGCAGGACTGAGGCTTAATCAGCACTTTTAAATCACAGAAACTAGCCAGCCTGTCCTCTGCCTTTTTTTTTTTAATCATCATACTGTTAACGTCTAACTTTGTCTCTTTCTCCTCCTCCCTGCAAGTGGATTGCACAATGAACTGGAGGCCAGGTCTCAGCTTAGCCCTTCTGTGGGCAGCGTGGCTAGTGTGCGGCTCTGAGAAGACAGAAAGGCTAGCAGAGAGAGGGAGCCATGGAGTTAGGAAAGGTCCCCTGGTTCACAGGACTCCGAGCACCCTCCTGAGAAGGTCTGGAGCATCCCTGAGGAATCGGAACCTGAACCCCCAGCACCCTGCCAACAAGAGGGGTTCTTCAGCACCTCCAAAGGCACCTGCCAATCTCCTGCAAGGGGAAGCTCATTCCCAGGCCAGGGGCATGGGAACCAGAATGAGACAGGTACAGAGACTCACAGCTGCAGCCAAATACTCCAAGACAGAGATGATTAAGGATGAAGGGATATCCTCTGCCTCACAGTCACGAGTGGTACGTTTCCCATCAGGGTCAAGTTCTCCCAATGTCCTGGCCAGCTTTGCTGGGAAAAATCGAGTGTGGGTTATTTCTGCTCCTCATGCCTCCGAGGGCTACTACCGGCTCATGATGAGCCTGCTGAAAAATGATGTTTACTGCGAACTAGCTGAGAGGCACATCCAGCAGATTGTGTTGTTCCATGAAGAAGGGGAAGAAGAGGGAAAAGTCCGCAGGATAACCAATGAAGGGAAAATCCTGGAACAGCCACTAGATCCTGCCCTTATACCAAAGCTTATGAGCTTTCTAAAACTGGAGAAGGGGAAATTTGGCATGGTGTTGTTGAAGAAAACTCTGCAGGTGGAGGAAAGGTATCCTTATCCAGTCAGGCTAGAGGCCATGTATGAAGTTATTGATCAGAGCCCCATCAGAAAAATTGAGAAGATGAGGCAGAAGGGCTTCATCCAGACTTGCAAAGCAGCTGGGGTAGAGGGACAAGTTGTTGAGGAAGGCAATAATGGGGGGAGCACCCAGCCTACTCCTGGTGGTGGACATGTCCAGGTGTCAGCAAGGAAGGAGGAGCCGAGGAGGAGCAATAATCAGCCAGCAAGGACCAAAACAGTGAGGAAACCAATGACAACTGCAGTGGCCACTCCTCCACCTACGGTCAGGACCACTACCCTCCCTCCCACCACCACAACTACCCGAGCCACCACCCGTGCAGTGACAACACCAAGCCGATCTACAACAACAACTACATCCCTCCCTACCACACAGAGGACCTGGACCACAAAGTCGCATTCCATCACAGAGTACCACAGGCTGCCAGTAGCACCTGATGCCACAACGCCACGAGTCACAGCCTCTGAGGATTTCTACTCTCCTGTGTGGAAGGCAAACCGCAGGGACCGGCAGCGCAGCCACCCAGAGAAACATTCGGTGGCCACACGGAAACCAAGCAAAGCTGCTCGCTATGACAGTTTCACTGAAGTCCCAACAGCTCCCTCAGTGCACTATACTAAAGCAAATGTGGGTAGATTTAAAGATAACCGAACAGACAGGAAAGACTATAACCATAGGGACCTGAATGCCACACCAGGGCAACACAAACCAACTAAGACTAAAACACCAAAAAAGAAGGCCCAAGAAAAAATACTGAGCAATGAATATGAAGATAAATATGACCCGAGCAAGACTGCTAGTTCACATTTAGAGGAAGAGATTGCAGTGGGAAATATTGCCCCAAAGAAAGGAAAAGAATCAAAGAAGCATGAACGAATGGATAAACCTGAGAAGAAAAAGAAAAAGGACAGGCCTGACAAGCTGCAGAAGAGTGAGAAGCAGTCCAAGAAGGACAAAGCTGAGAAAAAAAGCAAGCAGGACAAAGACCGTAGCAAGAAGAACAAGAAGGGGAGCAGAACTGAGAATGAAGATTTCCCCAAGTCCAACAAGAAGCCTTTCCTACAGCCTCCCAGGAAATTGGTGACCGACCTCCTGGAATATTTTGAAGGCAAAAGGCGGCTCATTGTAAGTAACTTCTACACCTGAATCTTATTACATAAATGAAGTCATATCTCCTTCCTAGTAGGAATACGTGTAAACGAAAGTTTATGGTCGTTTTGGATTATGATATGGTAAAATTTCTAGACCCAAATGACAATTCCAAAGTGAAAGGTTTCACAGCCTCATGTTGTATATCTTACACGTAATATGAATGTTAGTCAGCCAGGAATCAGGCTAAAACCCATTCCCAGTCATTTCCATGATGGACCATGCAGCCATCAGGTTGTTTCCAGTGGATATGTAGGTGTATGTACAAGATCTATTTAGTTATAATTGATAAAATGAAGTTGTGGTGTGGATTACATCCCTTCATTGCTTTGGGGTACTTGCCAATGTCACTAAATTTCGATGCTCAGCATGTCCTGCCAGCTGGCACACCTGTTTTATATTGGTGCTGATGTCCTAAAACTGGAAGCAAGCCGGGTGGCTTGGCAGTACTAGTGCATGTCTGACTGAGGATATGCACAAAGGCATATCATCAGATGCCCTGGGGTAGGACTGTTACATTTGCAATCTTTCTGATGGGAATGTGGCATTCAAATCTCCTAGACATCTTCAGAGATCCCGTGCAAACTTTATTGTGTTTTGGTTTTTTCCCTTGCTGTTTCTATGAAACTGTAACACGATGGTAAGTTTTCAGGTCTGCAAAACTCAGCATGGTCTGGAGTTACTTGTCCCCGGGTTTAATAGTGTTGTATGTTTTTCCAACTACTTATCTAGAAAAACACTTCACCTGGGACAGGAAACAGTTTTAGTTGTAGTACAAATGTTTTTTCTGGCAGATGACACATACCCTGCAAAGTACACTTTGAAAAACAGTTCTTTAAAAATATTATTGTGGGACCTGGTTTCTTGCAATTATTCCACTTCATACTGGCATGTTTGACAGTTATTATCCAATAGCCAGTGTCACAAACATAGCTCTGACTTTCATACCCCATATTCTGATACAAATAGCTAAGATGCCAACTAAGATTTTGACCACTGGAATTTAATTAATCATTCTTCTGATGATTCACAGACCTGAGCAGAAGCCAACTTTCTTCTCCCCCTCCCTATTCTTTCAACTGTAGGGGGTGAGCAGACCCACAGGCTTGCATTCCCCAACATGATGAAGAGCCATAGAGCTGAAAATTCTGAGCTTAATTGAATTCTGCAAATAATATCTACTGGTTACTTGTTAACTAATGGTTAACCATATCAAAAGCTCAGAGAGAGAAATTGCATAGAAATTTGGGATCTTTGAAACTGGGTCATGTATCTCAGTGTTGTGGCTTCCAAAATATGTGCAACAGCAGGACAAATAAAAACAAATTTGCAAAAAGAGCCAAAAGCAAAGCTCACAGATGTGAGGCTGCTAATTAATTACACCAAAACAGCCCTGGTAACCTAAAAGCTGGTCTGAAATTGGAACCTTCTGATACAAGACCACCTTTCAGCTGCATCTCCAAGAAAAGCTTTGCACAAACTCTGGTTACCAGGTCAAAACTTACTGAAGACTAATGATTATGCCATTCTGCATTTCACTTTTCCACTATCCAATACCGTCTTCAGCTTGCTTGCTCTGAAATTTCTTGGAGACTAGATTTGATTTGGTCATTCTATGATTCTATGATTCTATGAAAAGCACTGGTGAATTCTACTGACTCTTTGCCACTCATGGCGCATGTGAAAATCACAGTGCTCAAGCTTCTTTGAATCCATACACATGCCTATTTGCATCCCTTCCTATCAAACTCTTCAGATCCCTTAGGCTCAGTCCTTCCAGCTAGGCGAACTCTCTCATTCATCAGTCTTCAAACTTCCTTTCTAAAGAATTTGCCCACGCTACTGCAGAACTGCTCTACCTGAGCTATTCCTCATTGCATTGCTTGTGTCTTTCAGCCACTCTTATTTCCTGGCTACCAAGGACATTATTTCAGCCCTCTCCCAAAAGTCTTTTAAGAGATATGAGGGGGTTAAGTCCTACACATCACTAAAGAGTTCAGATTGCAGGTTTCAACATGGATTTCAAATATCCAGAATTTTGAACTCTATTCTGGTTTAAGTTCAACTAGTGACAAATGCAGGACTTAGCTGCAGAAACTGAAAAAATATATGGGCTTTGAGTCCTGTAGGCCCATCTCTCTGTAGTGAGGCTTTTATTGCAGCCTTATTAGCATTGAGAAGTCTTGGCTTAGTGAGTTTGGTTTTTTTGTTTATTTCTCTGTGGTGGTGAAGTGCAGACTGACAATTTATATATCACCCTCCATTTATACCCACATGCACATATAAGCATGCACAGACACACCTGTACAAGCAAATGCATATACAGCCTAGCACAAAGCTTTGATTTAAAGTTTGCTTTGCCTTTAAAGTGTTCCCTGCTTTATTCTACAGGGCTTGATGAAGTAGATAAAATTCAGACTTGACCACACATTCCTACGTATGGTTTCCGAAATTAGGACAATACAAACCAACATTCTCATTTTGATCTCAGCCCTAAAATCCTTTTCATGATCCTTTTTTCAATTCTATGCAACTGAAAAGCATGTTACATGTTATGGCCCAGAAATCAAATACTCTTTGTGTCTGATTCTCATTCACCTGTCCCAACGCTGTGGTCATGCTGGAGGGTCTTTGCATAAATGAGAGTTGGATCTTGCAAGCCTAGAAATGCCTCCTATATGTCAGTACATCAATTACACTGGATTTATAAGGACTGTATCATAAAATTTAGCCTGTGGGCCTTACAGACTTAAGAAAGGAAGGTGATTGTACCTGTTACAGACTAAAGTATATGTTTGCAATTTAAGGATTCTGGTGATTATTTTTTACCTTAAACCATTCAATTTGGATCCAGATTCCAGCTCCTTTTGTGTTTGTGGAGATTGTTGGCAGATGCTGGATTGCAGTTCACTGCTGCCAGTTATAATAAAATTATTGTATTGCTCAGCTGTGCCATTCCTCTCCATCTTCTGCTGGGAACTGTTGATTAGGACCACTACATGTTGTTACACACACACCTTCTCCAGAATATATGGATCTCAGTCATTGATGAAGGATCCAAGTTGTGTAATTTAAACTTTTTCCAAGTTAAATCTTTGCAGGTGTCAGGAGGTTTTGAAATAAGCATTAGAAACTGGAGATTTTTATACTTCTGCTGTTGTAGTTGTTCCTCCTCCTACTGTGTTTCCCTGCAGCTGTGCCTTCTCAAAAAAAAAAAGTCCTGTAAGACCTCAAAATGGCTTTGAACAAACAAAAGCTAAAAGGTAACAGTGGCTTTAGCAAGTCTTCAAGGTCTTCCTATATGGCCATTAGCTACAGAACTCTATGTAGTCTACAGAAAAGCTGGGGAGGGACTCTTATCAGGGAGTGCAGTGATAAGAGGAGGGGCAACAGTTTTATGCTGAAAGAGGGGAGATTTAGGTTGGATGTAAGGAAGAATTTTTTTACTGTGAGGGTGGTGAGGCACTGGCAGAGGTTGCCCAGAGAAGTCTTGGAAGACCCATTTCTGGAGGTGTTCAAGGTCAGATTGGGTGAGGCTTGGAGCAACCTGATCCAGTGGAAGATGGGGTTGAAACTTAAAGGTCCCTTCCAACCCAAACCATTCTACGATTCTATAATTCTATTTATCTAGCCCAAGTTGTACTCATACCTTGACAGTCAAAACAGCCACCAGGAGACCTGCCTGGACCACGGGATGAGGCCAGAGCTGCTGCCGTGTTCCCAGTGCTCCCACCACACTGCAAATGAGCAGAGGGAATCCTAAATTCATGGCACCACTGAAGTCTGTGAGGGAGACCTGGCAGGACTAGAATGGCAAGGGATAATAGAAAATGTAAAATCCAGTGCCATTTCTCATACCAGATCTCTGGAGAGGCAGTGAGGAGTTGGTGCCACCAGCTGGCCATGCTTCCTAAGGTTTTCCTGTGGCTGGTTGAATGTCTTCTGGTCAGGCCTGGGCCTAAAGTTCCACTCTGACCACAAATAGATAAAATAAGGCTACAAAGCCGTCAACAGCTCTATAGAAAAGAAAGCCCAGTGGCAGACAGTGACTAGTTATCTGTTGGTAAAATACTCATCTGCTTCACACCTTATACTAAACAAGCTCTTTTGTCTCTCGCCAACCAGCTGATCACGACCCCCAAGGCAGACAACACCATGTATGTACAGCAGCGAGATGAATATCTGGAAAGCTTCTGCAAGATGGCAACAAGGAAGATATCGGTTATTACAATTTTTGGTACCATGAACAACAGCAGCATGAAAATTGACCACTTCCAGCTAGGTTCTTTTTTTTTTTAACATAATTTCTTTCCATTTCCTGGGCACAATGCAGACAGCAAAGGGAAAAATCTCCCCAGCTTGGGTCAAGATCTAAGGAAGATGTTTTGTTGTGGTCCAGTTACACTTTCAAACTCATTTCTCCCCTTTTGTGTTTACACAAGTGTGTCTGGTATATTCCCTATTTAGGCTTCCAGTGCAGTAACATGAGCACCTTCAGCTTTCTTTGTGGGAATACTCAAAGCCAGTAAAACAGTGAAACAGTGGAAAGGCAGAAAAATGAGATGAGAAAGTGGATATTGTCTTGAAGGAAAGGAGACTGGGGGCAGGAAATGCTGAAGGGAACTTTTTGGGATTATATTTAAAACTTGGATGAAGTTAATCCTATTTTGTTTTTCAGCATCATTATCTCTCTGTTCTGCTATATAACATTTTCTCACTCCTTTGCTCTCCTCACAAGGTCATGAAAAAGCTAAATTTTTCAGGGGTATACACTGGCTACATCCAGGACAGACAGAAGAGTGCTAATTAGAACCTTTGCTGTGAGTTCCTTTTCTTCTCAGGATCAGCCTTCCTAGGCTTAAGAGTTGATTTTGTTATGTTCACAAAGTAAGCATTCGCTTCCACAGTAAGGGAAGGTTTTAGAAGATTTCAACCATGTACTCTAAGTAAGGACAACCTACAAATTTGCACCAGCATAATATTAAGAAGTTTATCAGCTGAAGTCCTATTACCTGTCTTTACCCATAAAGCGAGATACCCAACAGCTTATTGCCAGCTCTTGTAAAGAGTTTCATCTCACTGAAGCCAGGGGTCTTGGAGGCACTATAAATCAGACTGCTAAGGACTTGACAAGTAGTTCATTCAGCCATATTCAGTACCACTTTCTTTACATATGGAGTTCCCATATAAACTAGTGACACTGGGCATCCATTGCTCTTAGGCACCTTTGAAGCAACTGGTGTCAGTGTTCAAGGTCCTGGGCAAGCACCCACCAAAGCCAGTGAGAACCTTTTCTTTCCTAACAGTAGAGTTTGGACAGAGACTTCAGGTCCCAGTCCAGCAAAGCACTTAAGCTTGAATCCTGTAAACAATCTCATCACTGCCTGCATCTAAAGGTTACCACTACCATGAATACTTTGCTGGACAAAAGCAGATAAATTGTATAAAAGCTACTAATTTTGATTATAAGTCCATTCCACTGCATTTTTCTTCTGGAAGTTTGGTTTTACCCAACTTTGGGAAAAGATGTGCAATGGAACAAAAAGCTCAGGACCACACCCCCTCCAGTGTAGTTCAGGTCTGGTATACAACAGGCCAGAAGATTGCAGATTTAGGTCTGGCTTCCAGCCATGCCTCTGCTCAGAGGGAGTGGACAATTTTCTGTCCCTGAATGACAGCAACTCACAAATCCTGTCAGATTGGCCATTTGTGCATCTCCTTGACAAATCTGGAGTGGTACAGGATTTTCCACACTGGGCCAGGGTTACACAAGGCCATTTTCTGTGTTTCCAAACACATCTGCCTGTCAGTGGACTCTGAGGGATTATATTTAGCTCCAGTCTGCTTAATAAACAGACATTCACTCTGACATAGATCATACTCTTTCAGCTTGCTCCAAACTTAACCTATACCCAAACTTTCCCAAACCACACAAATCTATGTTACAGATGAATTCCCACAGGAGGAATTAACTCGTTGAAGAAAACCAGGAGACTTAGAAGAGCGTAAGTTAAATCTTACCTGAAGCTCACCTTACATTTTTGCCCTAAACACCAAATCCAGAGCTTTGTAAAAAGTTTAAATAATACAAAGACTTTCTATTCTACCTTCTTTTCTCCTTTAGCCTTCCTGCTTGCATGGCTTCTTCATGGCTCTCTGTCAGTACCAGAGGCAGCAAATGCTCCCAAGACACATTTTGTTCATAGTATTTATGCTGTAGTGAGAAGCCTTAGCACCCAGCATGATGAGGTCTAATTGTACTGCTGCATTTTGAGACAGACATAAAAATGACAATAGAAAAGTCCACAGTGAAGATTTTTCACCTGAAATTTAAATGTCACTTACAAGTAGTGAAAGAAAGATAGTGGTCACACTTTCTGAAAATACCTTTAATGTGGCTTTAAATCTAGCCAAGATCAGCTCATACTGAAGCCAAAGACAGTTCCCACTAGAATGACACAAAAGCTGAGTGTCACTGCAGAGGTCTTCTTGTCACCCTCAAGTCAGCCATATGGTGTCTTTTCCCCAGCTCATGGGAACAGGTCTTTAGCCAACTGAACACCAGTCCCAGGCTACCTACCTTACAATCAAGTCCAATAACTAATCCATTAGGCCACTGTAGTCCCACAGTAAACTTCAGAACTTCTTTGCAGCCTCGTTTGAATTGTTTCTCAGGAGTAACCCATCTTATCAGCCTGTCTAGCAGCTGAAGATTTATGGAAAAAAGTTTCCACACTCTTTCAGTGACTTTTCTAGAAAGAGTATAGAGAGCAAGGACTTTGCAGGTAGCATCAGTCTCGACTCCCATAGTTCTTAATGATGATCCCAGATGTTCTTTATGAGATGCAGGTCAGGGAAAAGCAGTGAAGTGAAAAGAAGTGATTAGATTAACTTCTTTTTAACTCCCTAGAAATCACTTCCAAGTTTGAAAGGCAGGCTAGCCTTTGTGACATTATTTTTTCTACCCTAAAGCATTTTCTCTGTCACTCTTGTCTTTACATTTTCTTCTTTGCATTGTAAGTTTTGAAAGAAAATCTCCTAATAATGAAATTCTGAAGTGCTATTTTCATGTTAATATCTACAGCCTTTAAAGCAGAAGAGTGCCATGGGTCAGTTTGTCTAAGATACAGCTGTTTTCCAACACATTTCACACTAAATTCTTTTGCATTATTCTACCTCCATATAGGCCAATGAGACAGTGTTTGCTTTTGTAGGGAATTCCTTGCAGGCATAAATACTATTTTTTTGGTCTACATTTTAATGGTCATGGTTGCAATTACTAACGTAAATGGCACTTCTTATTTACATATGTTTAAGAAAGTGAATAACCAACAGCACATACAGCAACCCATCCATGGGAGAATTTATAACACTGCCTATAATTCTTTAAAAAACTTTTAACTGAGGTACATATAACCACACAAAACCATGTAAATTTTCATTTGGATTTGGTGTTTTGCGCAAAAATGTAAGGTGAACTTCATGTGAGGTTTAACATATACCCTTCTCACTCTCCTGCTTTTTTTCAACATGTTAATTATGATTCTGTAAAATTATATCTCTAGCTTGATTAGTACAATCAGATTTTAACATTTGCTGGTTTGGGTTGTTGTTTTTTTTTTTTTTTTTCTGTAAGCAGCAGGTCTAAGGTGTGAAACCTAAAGACCAGGTTCTGAATCAGACATTTTCACAAGGTTTTCATTCTGAAGTTTCATTCAATCAGCTACCAATTCAGACAGGACCTACTGCAACATTCGAATCAGATCAGTATGCTCCTTAAAGGCTACCAGTGTTTAGAAAGTTATTTTAAATTCCTTATTACACAATGATTTTGATCTTTTCTGTTGCTGTGTGCTCAGCTTCCCCTGTGTGGGATGAGACTGGAAGGTTGTACCTCTCCATTCTAGCTCTTGATCAGCTGTCACATCTCTGTTTAACTTCAGGCAAGTCCCTTAAGCCATGGCTGGAATTTTTAAGTGATGATATGAATATTTATATTTTTCATGGTGTCAGACGGTGCAAGCAAGTAAGGCTTGCAGAGAGCAGGTCGGTGCCCAGGTAACATTTCACTTTGTGTGTGATTCATCCATTCTTAGGCTTTCCAGGCCCACAGTTGCACATGAAGGCCTTTTTCTCAGCATTGCCGTAGTTATGATTCTATGATTCTACGATTCTACAGTTCTATGATTCTATGATTCCATGTAGCATTGTGCTGGATGCTAAAGGTGAGGCTGAGCTGATGACGCAGAGACTTTTGAGACTTGGTCTAATACACCCTGGTTTCAGGGGAAATAAGGTATCTATAGGTAGAAACAAATTATTTGCAAAATTATTTTTTTCCTATCAGGTTTCTAGAATGGGAAATGAACATCTTTGAGCAGTGGAGAAGGAATATTGCAGCAAAGTATATATAGAGAGTTGAAGAGCTAGGACTGCAATATTCAAGACACGTTAAACGGTTCCTGGTTTCTTGTAGTAACTAAACCTCCCATGTAATCTTTCAAGACTGGAAAGGTTAACTCTAGTGCCCTGGCCAACATAAAGCTGTTTTAGGTACATTTTGCTGACCCAAATTCTATATGCTGCTTTATTTGCACATGGTGTTTTCCAGTTTCTATCATAAACTGTTGAACAATTTCTATTTTCTGTTCTGGAAGCAGCTGCATTTGAGGAGTAGGTGAAA
Organism: Piaya cayana; assembly: GCA_013389865.1. NCBI lineage: Eukaryota > Metazoa > Chordata > Aves > Cuculiformes > Coccyzidae > Piaya > Piaya cayana. Next base: position 136,390 of record WAAB01002100.1, read on the forward strand.
TGATTAGTGCATGCATATACATAGATAAGTGCATTGAAAAAAATCTAAAAGATCTTTCCAGGAAAGGGCAGGCAACCAAGATTTTTCAAAAGCAAGTGGAAATGTTGAGTACTGAAATGCATGTGACCTAGGATAGACTGATTTTTAGAAAACACTGGGATTGGAAACAGGACAGTCAAAAGCCACAGTGTCAAACTGATGGTTTTTAAATTTCTTGCCTATGCAAGAGGAAGATGGATTCTAGGAAATTAATTTTCCCCTTTTCTTTCAAGGTGAAATTAAAGGCAGAGTGTTTGTGATTCCATGGTTATTTTTATTTTTAATTTGCCTCACATTAAGATAACGAAAAGCCCATGAAAGTGATAGAGGATGAAGATCTTGTGGACCAGCAGCTTATCAGTGAGTTGAGAAAAGAGTACGGGATGACCTACAATGACTTCTTCATGGTGCTGACAGACACTGACATGAAGGTCAAGGTGAGGGTTTCTTTGAAACAAAAAGCATTGGGAAAAAACCTAAAAATTGAAACCTTTTAGGAAATTACACTATAGACTTGCATATAAGGCACATAAGAGACTGATGCAGGGCTTGGTCTTTGCTGGAAGACCAGAGAAAGGCCAGTAAGAGAAATTTTCAGGAATGAGGTAGTTATCTCCATTTTCTGCAGTCAGGGGATTTTGAGAATTGTGACTTTCTGCAGGGATAGTGAGCTGACACCATAGGAACAGGACCTTTCACTACCAGAGGTCTTAATATAGTACCCAGCATTCTAAAACGCACGGTTTGGCCACCCAGTGGGATGACAGCTTATGGCATATGGAAAATGCTCTAGTTGAATGGCCTTAAAAAAGAATGTAATGACAATTTGTTGCCTGCAATGGCCTGGCCTTATCACATTGGGCAAATACTGAAAAAAAATGCTACTTCCAAAAAGCAGCCTGACTGCAAAACCAACTATATTTTCTGTGGTTTCTAATCTGTTTTAGGGCTTGTTACCTGTGTGTAAATAGGAATACTTGGCTCTGTGTATCCTATAGTGCTGTGAAACATGCAGAAAGACTACTAATGTGTGCATCCTTTTATTCATCTATTCTTTCTTCTTAACAGCAATACTATGAAGTACCCATAGCAATGAAGTCTGTGTTTGATTTGATCGACACCTTCCAGTCACGAATTAAAGACATGGAAAGACAGAAAAAAGAGGGCATTGTCTGCAAAGAAGAAAAGAAGCAATCCCTTGAGAGCTTCTTATCCAGGTATTACGTTCTTTTCTTATCTGCTCTTAGTCCTAATAATTATTATCTTATTGGAAAAATACCCATCCAATTATTTCTGTGATTCTTTTTAATATAGATTTCTCTGTACTTACAGTGCTAAGCAAATGCAAAGATGTAGCCACAGTCACATGGAATCTTGTACAGTGAAGTCCAGGGTGCATGTTATGTTTCCTAACTGACCGCACATTCTTTGGACACTAACTTTCTCTATCTCAGTATCCCCTAACAATACATGGAGATAATAACATGATTTGCATTAGAAAAGCAAATTAGGATTAATTCACAGAAGCTAGCTCAGTGTTTTGAATGTATGAAGCACAGTGTTTATGTATCTCAATCATTAACCATCACAATCTCATTAATCCCATTCTAATCCCTTTCGTGTAGTTTGAATCAGTAATTAATTCTCTGTAACTTCCTTCTTATCCTGCTTGAGATAACAGTTGGTCTTTGCCAGTATTAGTCATGCATATTACTAAAGGTCTTGCAGATGTCTCTTGCAAAATATTTGAGAGTCATTCTGCAGAAAGACAGTTTGGTTATGCAATCTCTATATGCAGTGTTACTGCTCAACCAGTGAGGCCTAAATTCCAGGCAATAAACATATCTGGGCCATGGGGTTTCAGATCCACAGAAGAGCTGTGCAGCCACAGCCCTCTCTGTTACAGGTTAATTTTCATTAAATTAGGGCTACACCATCACTCTAGGCTTTACCTGTTACTACTGCATCCTACTCACCCACTATCAGAATCCACGTGAATACACTGTTAATGTCAGGTGGCTACAAAAATAACTGAGGTGGTGCATTGGATTAGGACTTGAGTGGAAAAGGAGCAGCAGGTAAATGAGTAGGTTGTTGGTTCATAAACATTTTAAAATTCAATGGCCACTTCAACAGAAAGAGAACCTTTAACAAGATGCACCCCACCCTCCTCACCACCTCCTGTTTAGGTCTCAGTGATTCATCCTCAGGATCTCCAAGAAGAACCACAGTTTGCAAACAGCTGACCAACACAAGAAAGAGCTTGTATGCTAGAAAATGACAGGCTCCAAATCGTTATTTGCTTGCAAAGAGCCCTAGTAACAAACACACATTAAAAAAACAGGCAGGAAAAATGCATAATGCTGCATCTATAAACAGAACTGCTGCTGCACAGAGTGAATTTGCTTTCTGTGCAACAAGCATTGGGCTTTAAATACCTGGTGGACCGCACTTGCCATCTTAACTGGTCAGATTCTCTGAAAGCTTCATTCCTGCCCTGTCCAAGATTATCCTCCCTGCTGAACAAGAGTCCTGGCATCATCTCCCTGGTGCTGCTCATTGAGAAGGTCAGTTATAACAATGCAAATATTGTTCTTAACAAGCCTGGCTGGAATGAAAGGAGACCATGACAGCTAGAGCTGGCTTGAGTAATGCTTAAAAGTTTCATGTAATAGGAGGAAAATCCTTCAGTTTGTGCGGGGGGAGTCCCGCTGTAACACCAGGACACTGGCTGTGCTGCTCTCTGGGCTCACAAACAAGAATGGGATGCAAAACAGAAAAGGAAGAACGGATGCAATTAGGGAAGAGTCTGGCAGGTTAGTCAGGACAGAAGTATTGGCCTATAGCTTCTGATGTCAGAAAGAAGGCATAAATTTGTACATGAGTATTGGTGAGCTAACAGCTGTAAAAGACCAACTGAGCTAATTTCTCAGTAAGTTGTATCTCCAGACAAGCACTCTAGGTATAGGAATTTCCCAGAGCATGTGGATAAACATCTTAAGTGGCTTTGACCCTTTTCCAGCTCTGTACATCTCTAAAAGAGATACTAAATACACCCAGACTGGAATTAGAGTATCTTAAAGCAGATCACAGACAAAAGTCCATCGTGATTTATGCCCTAAACAAAACAATGTTTACATTCTCAGTCATTGTTTACAGGTAGACAGGTGCTTTTGCTATACAAAATATGACAAAGATTATTTTTTCTATTTTTAGAATAACTACATGAAATTTCCTCCTTTTCCTTCACACCACATATGTGACTCTTAATGCTTCCCATTCCTATTCATATATCTACTTACACACACTCATGCCCCTCTGCTGTTCCTCCTGGGCAAGATTAAAATTGGGGAGCTTTGCTTTTCAAGGATTTACTTTTTTGATTATAAGAATAGATGCAGTATCAGTCTGTCAACAAGACAAAGATATCATCATCCCCTGTTCTTTCAGCAACTTATGTGACTTTAAGCAAGTCCCACCATATTTTCTGCTCCTCTCAAGAGGAACTGAATTGACCCTTTTCAATAGCCTTTATTTTGAGATCTTAACATGGTGCTGCAGAAAGACAGGCTATTATAACAGAGTAACATCTGCATCCATTTAAAAGATCATTTCCTGCTATAAAAATATCCCTGCAGCTTTGCAAATTCTTTTAAATCTGGTTTATTTAGGTTTAATGGACAAGTACCTTTATTCAAAAAAAGGGTTGTTTGGAGGGTATTAAACACTCCTGTAGCTGGAACTTTTAAAGATTTCAAGTGTCCTTATGGCATTGCCTTTCTTTGAGAGGAACGTGCTCATTGCATTAAAGTTTGGTTAGATGTGGCATCCCATATTAAGGAAAATTCCAAGGTTTATCTAAGTGCCCCATGCATGCCTCATATAGCCACAGGCTCACACAGCCGCACACATAGAAACAAGCTCAGATTTAAAGCCACATTAAAGGTATTTTGAGCAAGTGTGGTATAGAAGAAAAAGAGGTTAGCGAGTATTTACACAGAAGTATGAGTTATGTCTGAAATGAAGATACACCCTAATTCTCAGACAGCCCTTGGACTGCAAAATAACTGTGCAGTTCCAGTAGTGGTGAATGACATAAAACCTAAATACCTAGTGAGGAATTCTACAGGAATCTTCCTTTCCCTTGAATATACAATTCTCAGCATTGTTATAACTACTGAAAGGGACTTTGAGCAAAGTCGGTAAGATATGCAGCATTTGGTGAAGCAGCAAGACTGCAGATATTTCTTTGAAAACACACTTTATCTTCTCCCAGTGATGCATAGAACTGGGAAGATCTCCCATCCAGCTGTTACTTAGAAGCTGTGAGAGGTATCTCAGCCTACTGGGAACAAAAAAAGCAAGAGGATTCAAGTCATGTGTCATGACCATGCCCTGCAATGCTCTCTTCACATTCCAGGTTCCGATGGAGAAGACGGCTAGTGGTGATCTCTGCTCCCAGTGATGAGGACTGGGCTTATTCCCAGCAGCTTGCTGCTCTCAGTGGACAAGCCTGCAATTTTGGTGAGTCAAAAGAAATTATACTCTTGCTCCCCAAAACCACATCCTTCAGTGACAAGATGGATTCCTTTGCTCAAACCTGAACCTAGATACTTTGAGGAGTCCAACAACTGAAAAGTTTGCTGTAGCTACTCCAAATCCAAGTGGAAGTGATTGTACTAGGCAAGTAATACAGAACACCCTGACAGCTAAGACAGCTAAACCAAGTCTTCCCTGTAATCATTTTAGTGAGGCAGAAAAGGTTAGCACTCCAAAGCCTCTCTTTTAGCTTGTACTTCAGGACTTTGATATTATTTTCATTTTCATACTGCACAAATTAATGATACAAGTACAGTGGTTTGTGAAGGTTCCTCTCATAAGCAGCTTAAAACTGGACCAGGTATGAGAGAGATGCACAAACAGGCTGGGGTTTTCTTTCTTTCCTTCTTCATTGCCAAATCCTGTAAAAATATTTATGGAAGCTGCTTCAAACTAGAAAGAATCTTCCCAGTCCTCTAATTTAAGAACCAATTAAATAGTGGGGAGGAACGGGCTCCTCCAGGAGGCTGTCAAGAACAAGACCCAGAAACACCCTTATATCTTTCCATTATGAAGCCCAGAGAGGCTTATTGCTTAACTTAGGTTCTTAGCAATGCAAGCATCATAAAAGGCCAAGACTTGACTCCTACAACAGAAAGAAACAGGTCCCATTCAAAAGCCACTATTTTAATACATTTCAGTCATGCCTGAAGGGAGATCTGCACAGTATCACTGCTGTACTGTCTGTTTACTCATAATCACATGAAATTCATTCAAAGCATCAGGAGCATTGCATTTGGTAGCCAGCAAAGTGAACTGTGACATGGACCACTATAAAACGCTTTCTGAAGCATGGAATATAAACAAAGCAGTTAATTCTCCCAACATTTTCTTAGGGGCAGCTTGAAGGAGATCCAGTGAGTCCTGAAAGCATTTGTCCTCAATGGGTGTTTTAACTAAGTCACGTTTCCAAGCATCTTACCTCCAAGCTGTAAAAAGAGTTATGTCAAAGATTTTGTAGATCGTACAGACCTATATCACATCAACAGTTTCTACAGCCCCTAAGGCCTTTCTTCAAAGCAGAGATGGCAGCCCAAGCCTCTGCCCAGAGCAAATGAAAGAAGCGAATGTCTGCCATAAGCTATTCCCCACAGTCATTTGGAGTTTAACTGATAGGTTATGTTCCCTCTAAATGGTTTGTTTCTGTGCATATGACAAGCAAGAGTTTTACTAGTGAACAAAACAGTGTGGAAACATCCTGAATTTGGGGAATGGTCTCTTTGACTTACTGGTGTTCTTGATGCCTGTATCTCTATCCTACAGAGCCACACCAAATGCTGTTGTTCTTAGGACATTAGCAATAGTTTTTATGCAACTGATACTACATTTAATGGACACACTAGTTTATCCCCATGTGTGGGACAGGTGATGAGACTGGCAGAGACTCCAGAGAAATCATTAACTCTTCTTTCTAGAGGGCTGGCTGAGATTGGCCCCTAATTTACCATATGTAGACCTGCAGATTAAACTAAAATCTGGCCAAGAATGAGGAGAAAGAACTGGCCTGACCCAAATCCTCCTTCATTTCCTCCATAGGTCTGCGTCATGTAACTATCCTGAAATTGCTAGGACTTGGGGAAGATATTGGAGGAGTCTTAGAGTTGTATCCAATTAATGGTAAGTGTTTCCAGTTTCTTCAGTACTACCCAGGAAGGGCATTACATAGCGTTAAGTGTTTCTTTGTTGTAATTTCTTTAGAGGGATGGGTGTGAATGGATTTTTTCCTTTATGTTATGTCTCTTTTAAGAAACAAGAAGATACAAAGGCAAACAAAACCCTTTCTTGGTGTTCCTGTGCTAAACACTATATAGCTTCTTCAAGACAGAAAAGCCCAAATGCCATCTGAAGGCCATCTCACATCTTTATCTCCCACCTAAACTACAGTTCCAAGTGCACTCCTCCCTCCCTGCTGTTAAAGATAAACGGATGTTTTTCACCTGATGAAGAGCTGCAGGGCAGATTCTGCAGACTCTCAGAAAGGGCTGGAAAGGACCTTTTAAACATCATCCAGTCCAACGTTCCTGCCTTCGTCATGGACATCTTTCACTTGCTCAGGTTGCGCAAAGACCCATCCAACCTAATCTTGACCGCTTCCAGTGCTAGAGCATCTGTAACTTCTCTGTGAAAACTATTCCAGTGTTTCACCACCCTCATCCTAAAAAACCCCTCTTCCTTACATCCTATCTAAATCCACCCTTTTTCAGTTTAAAACCATAAATTCTAAAGGTTCCTCGACTGTCTCCACCAACGAAGGAACAAGGACAGGAAGAAGCTTACCTATCCCATTGCCATTCCTGCTGCTCTGTACATAAAAGCATCCTAGTCCTTCTACCACATATAAACTCAAGTCCGTGCCTAAGAACGAATATGAACAGAGGAAGGAGATGTCCTGTTTCACCCACCAATAGTCTTGCAACCCCTGCTTACTTTTCACTGAAGGACTTCATGACATTGATTACAGTCCCGATTTGTTAACATCAACAGATCTCTTTTCAAATTGCTCATCTAATCTCCCTCTAACGTGAATTCACGTTAACCTCTAGCGTGTGTCCCTCTGTGAGAGCCTCTACAGATCTGCAACGTGACTGTTATTTGCCCTAAGCATGGCCCTTATAGCTTTGTTTGAGATCACACTCCTGCAGGGTGAAAAATGTAAACCTTTAATCCCTATCCATCCTTCAGTGACATTCACAATCTTGTAGGCCTCACCCCAGCCCATTATTTTAAAGACAGAGTTTTTACTTACTTGGTCATTTCATACAGAGTTTAATCCAAACCTATGATCAACCTTGTTGCCTTTCTGACTTTCTTCCCCAGTTCTACCATATCATTTTCAAGTGAGGATGAGAATTTCATGCACTGCTCAAGATGCACACAAACAATAGGCTTCTATAGTGGCACAATAAAATTCTGCTTCAGTCTTATTGTTTTTCTCAAGGTTTATAACATCTGTTTTGGCTTTTGACCATTAGTGAGCACTGAACCAGTCTTTCATGAAACTCTTTCATAGCCCCAAGACCTCACTGCCAAGTGGTAATAGTAAGATATTACCATTTCATACATGGAGGTAGCAAAATTCTCACCATGTGCATCACTTTAATTCAATCTGAACAGAATTTCCTTTAACATTTTATTAACCAGTTACACAGCTGTACAAGGGTCTTCTCTAACACTTCACAATCATCCCGTCTTTACTTTTCTGAGCATCTCTAACCTCAATACTATTCCTCACCTTCATTCTCATACCTTACATGCATCATTTACAGGTATGTTGAACAGCACCAATACCAGCACAAAGCCCAAGGATCTTCACTGGTGACCTCCCCCCACTCTAAGATCTGATTACTTGCTCCCACCTTGTTTCTGTCTTTCAACCAAGCTATCGAAGTTCCTTTTGAAGTGTTCTGGAAATCCACATAACCTCTGTCAAGCAGACCACCCCTAACCACCTGCTTGCTGACCTCCTCTGGAGAACTTCAACAAGTTTGTAAAGGTCCCAGTGCCAAGCCAACTATGTATATATGAGTGTATACACACTTATACAGGTGTCCACTGATCCTAGCTGTCTTATACTTTCTATGAATTTATCCAGCACAGACTTCATACCTGCAAGCCTGAAGTTCCCCAGATTTGCACTAGAATATATGTTTTAAAGGAGACATGACATCTACCACATCCCATATCTCACATATCATGACAGTTCAAGAGTGAGGCTCTGTACTGCCATTAACGACCCATCAAATTCATCCTGCAATTCTTCATGCTATCACACTTCAATTCTTGTGATTCTTTCACTGTGACTGCTTTTCACATATGCCTTCTGCATTTGCTTTATTTTGTCACACAAAGTGATAGACCCTCTGGATACAAAAGGATAGAATTTTTTTTTTAAAAAGCCACTTACGAAATATTTTGAGAGAACTGCTGTGTAAAATGGCATTACATTTGATTCTTCAGCATGACAGGAAGAATACACCTAGACATGTAGCTGGGAAACTAAATAATGAAGATGACAAAATTAGATAATGAAACCATCAGGGAGATACTGGAGAAAAAAGAAACCTAGTATTTTGGAGATTTTGTGAAAAGTATAGAGACTATATATATATATAGGTTGTTTAGCCTGGAGAAGAGGAGGCTGAGGGGAGAC
>WAAB01002100.1:145204-208144 GCA_013389865.1 Piaya cayana
AGCTGAACCAGTGACCCAAGCTGCCTAGAAGCCAAACGCATGCTTCTGTGCTGAGTGACACACAGCTTCAGCCTAGATATTAAAGAAAAGTTTACTAAAGTTAAAAAAAAAACCTGTTAAAAATACAACTTCTGTTCACAATGGAGTAATTTCATCTTGGAACCAGGAATTCCTGAGCTTGTAAATGACAAGAATCTTACATTACCAACTATCAGGCTGTATCCTATTTCATGTTGCTAAATTGCTTACCTACAAACCATCATCGTCATCTAATCAAAATATCAATGCCTTTTTTGTGTGATTGTTTTATAGGAAGCTCTACTGTAGACCGAGAAGATATCCCAGCCAATTTGGTGAAGGACATTCGAAATTATTTCCAAATTAGCCCAGAATATTTCTCCATGCTTCTAGTTGGGAAAGATGGAAATGTCAAATCCTGGTATCCTTCTCCAATGTGGTCAATGGCGATTGTGTATGATCTGATTGATTCCATGCAGCTTCGGAGACAGGAAATGACAATTCAGCAATCGCTTGGCATGCAGTGCCCAGATGATGAGTATGGTGGGTACGGTTACCATAGCTATCACCAGGGATATCAGGAAGGTTACCAAGATGATTATCGTCACCATGGAAGTTACCACCATGGATATCCATACTGAGAAAAGATTGACTTAGCCTCCAGGTGCCCTGTGTCTGTCTTTTAATAGCTATCCAAGCAATAGGTGGCCAGTTGCAGAAAGTCTTCCCAGGCCACCTGAATAACCATGCCTCTTTCTTCCAGCGTTCAATCAAGGGGCTTCAGTCATTTGCCTTCTCAAAAATGCAGAAGCCTTTACAGTGAAGCAATTCAAAACAGTAGTATGGAAGCTTTAAACAATAAAGACTTGTTTATATTTGTAAACCTTTACAAACAAAGGTCATCAGCTGGTGCTATTTGTATTAAAACCAAACAAAAAACCCACACAGCCCCAGTCCATGGACACTACTGTAGGGGAGGACATGAACTGTCCAACAAACATTGCAATGCTTTTAGTATTTTTTTCCCCGAGGAGAAAAAAAAAGGTGTATTTATTGGAAAGTGGGAATTTTTGCATTGTGCTCATGAAGAGAAGCAAAGAATCACAACTTAAGCACTTTCCCAGAAAGGGAAAGTGTAAGAAAAGTATGGAGTAGGCTCTTTAATAATAACAGCAGCAATAATAACAATAAAATCCTATTGAAGGTCCTTGTCTAAAAAGACAGCATCCCTTCTACAGTGCATTAACATTGTAATTAGCTGACTTTATCGATGAAAATAAGAATTTATGGCTATGGCAAGATTTGTTCCAATACAATGTAAAGGTCTTAACTACAAAACTTCTTGCATGATGGTGTATTCTTTTATTTGGATCTCTATTCTCTTACATCTTACCCATCTGACAGTTAAATCCAACTTAATGAGAGCTAAGTGGGAACATCAACCCCAGTTAGTGTTGTCTGAAATACAGAAAACTGAAAAGTGTTACTTTCATCGGAAAGAAAGGAAAAAAATTGCATTCACATATATTTTAAATTAGTCGTAACTATCCCTCTATAACAATGTTTTTAATTAAACTATTGCTCTAAATGTCAAATTTCCTTTCACCTCTTCTCATACTCTCCCACACAAAAGAAAAAATCTAGACTAAACATTTATAAAACGAGTTGGGAATAATTTCATCTGCTACTAAACCAACTCTATTTCTGCTACACTTTCTGACAGGGTTTTCTCCCTTCTTGGTGTCTTCATGCCTTGCATGTGTTGCACCACCCTACTCCTGCTGAGTGGCAGGAACTGCATGTGTAGCCATGTGTTCAACAGCACTTGGGTTAGACTCCTGAACATTAGAGACCCAGCAGAAAGATTCAGGAATATCCTGACGTGAAAGTATCATGCAAGCCTTCACAGTGGCACAGCAGTCACTTCTAATATTGAAGCCATGCCTGACCAGTGACATTTCTATTAATAATCTGTGACATGGGTGCACATGCCATGTATAGATCCATGAAACTGTACTTTTATCAGGTTTTGCCATTACAGCAGTAGCACAGGGAGAGGCTACCCCTCTAAGCTGGCCACAGCATGCTGCAGTTTTGAGTTTCAGCATTTTCCTGATTCTTTTCTTTTTTATGGCCCAGACTAAAAAGGAACTGGGTAAAGCAACAGCTTCTCCCAAAACAAGACACTTTCTTTAGAAACACAGCCACAAAAGCTCAGACCTTGCTTGCCCTTCTGAATGTCAGAAAGGCAAATAGATGTGGAGAGGTCACAGGGCCTGACCTATTCTTCCTTTACAAACTTGGTCACCCTCTGGGGCAGGCTGCCCTCCATACCACAAAGCCTAGTCAGCAGCACAGGGCACAGCTTCCATCTTATCTCTCTCAGGTGACCGGATATAAGTGGGAGAGAATAGGCATTTGACAGAACCATTATGAGAGGACTACTGTGTGCAAGAGAGCTTCCAAGTTCTGTCTTAATTACAGCACCTCCACAGCTGAAAGCAACGGACAGAGACATTTAAAGTAACTAAGAGGAGGTATAAGAAAGAATCACAGAACTGAGAGGTTTCTAGAAGAAAATGGGAGGTCGTAGAGTTCACTTTTAGGAAACAAGTGCTTACTGCATCAGTGTACTAAGGCCAGCTGCCTAACTTTCTTAGCCTGAAGGAAAAGTAAAGGAAAGTGTACTAGAAGTCTAACAGCCACCCCCTATAGACAACAGAAACACTTTTGGGGCATCTTCTTTCAGGTGTTCATTTCAACTTCTCTGTAATCCTGTTTTTCATGTAAAGTCTTTAAATGAAAGCACTTTTATCTCACATTACAAATATGGAAACTAAATGTCCTGTGCGGAGCAGGAGGAGACAGTTAACCTACAAAAGAGAGGGCAACACCTGATCCAAATTGCTTACACCCATCTCCAGAATTCAAAGTTAAGTTGTGCAACTACCAAACCAAACCCAGCCTAGGCATTCTGTGGGAGCTGCATTAAAAAGATAACTCCGAACAAGTTGTCCACTTATAAGGGAGGTTGGGATGGGCTCTTAACCAAAACTACATATTCAAGCACTCACGGAATTTGAGGAAGGCTCAGCATTATTCTACATTCTGGTGTCAATTCCTGCCTTCATTGCAAACTGGCGGAATATTATCCGAAACTCTTAGCAATGATTTTGAATCCTGATTTTGCAACTTGCCTCTCCCTATGGAAAACTAAAAGCAAAACTTGAAGGAACATCAAGCCAAAAAAATCCTTTCAACAACAACATATGTTGTCTTGGAGACTATAAGCTACAATACCCCATATTAAGACTTCATTTTGCAAAACACAAATCAAACCACTGGACTTGTCTCGGCAGCATCACTCTAAGGACAGACTTATTAAGGTCCTATTTCTACAGTTCTTCATGGGTAGATTACACAAGATAAAGAAAACCCTTTTTCTCATACATATTTATGGGATTTGATTCAGTTCCAAGATGGTTGGTATTGTCCACAGGCTGTCTTTCAAGCAGGGTTGCTACTTTCACAAAGTAGCTGAAATTAACCAAAATAAACATTATTTTAATTGGTTTGTTACAAACAAGAGAAGCATGAAGGCTTCTCTTCCTGAGACTTTTTGTGAACTGTTTCCTCAGACCTGGAGGGAGGAATGTAACATCAGCAGAAATTAAGTTCAAACATTTGTGATTCTAGACTAAATCACAGGTCAGAAAGTGCTCCCTGCACAAAGTGTTCTTTAAAGACTACATGCCAAACTAGCGCTGCTTTCCAAAAGTCTCCTCATAAATTTCCCTATTGTCCTTTGAGGAGATAAACAGTAACCTTCCCAACACGGAGTAGGTCAACCATACAGTGGAAATAATCAAATGGGATCCACTTGGTCTATTTGAAATACGTAACTCTATAGAACAGCTCCCCCTTGTTAACCAGCACTGCTCTCCAGCTGACAATCGTTGAGTCACTTCCTCTAACAAATCTCACGTACTCATCAAATTTGACTATTGCCATAGATAATACAGCAGCACAGAAATGGATGTTTATGCTTTCAGGTTACTTTGCACTGCTATGTTGATATAAAACCTTACCCAGTTTTAGACAGTGGATAACATTCCTGTTGCCTCAAAGGGGATATACAGCTCTCCTCCATTATTTAAAGAAATCCGCCTGGCCAATCCAACAGGATCTCCGAGACCTCCAATCTGAACACAACAAATATATTTCTGCATGTTAGATAGGACCAACTCTATAGTCCAAGTAAACGCTTGGATCACTAGTTATATACCTGATATCTTTGTGCAATTTAAGGCTTTGGCAAATAAGCCAAGCATAGTAGCATCAGTGAAATTTATAGAGGGAAAATCATTAAGCAGGACAAGAATCAAAAGCAAGAACTATGTGCATTCTTAAAATCTGCACATCAGTCATTTCCATATCTCATTTCTCTTAAGGCAGATACTTCAAGCAGGAGAGTCAAACACATGATTTTTCAGAGATTCCTCTTCGGTTTGATGCTCTGCTGCTAGAGGCATGAGGCTGATTTCTGTGTTCTGACTCAACGCAAGGCAAAAATCTCTGGAAAAGTTCCTGAAAAATGCTACCACTCATGTAAATGCAAAGCAATCTAAAGATAACAGTACTTTCACTCTTCTTGGGAATACCTGCTAAAAGTTGGTAGCTATGATTGAAAAAAGACAATGAACTCAGGCAGGTGTATATTGAAAAGCTGTATGTAATGGAAAAAATGAAAATGACTTATAGCAATTAAGTATTTAACAGTTTCAGCTTTTTTTTTTTTTTTGCATTGAAGTTTCATTTCCCAAAACAGAACATCATAAACCAACGAAAGCCACATTTCTGGAATTCACATTGAAATATGCTTTCTTATTCATTCTGTACAGATGCAAACAACTAGGATTCCTTTTGTGGAAATGGCCTATTACACAAGCACCATGAGATCAGCTGTAAAAAAATTTTCAAGCACAACAGTAACTTCACTTTGTACAGTTATTCTTGATATATGCTAGAAAAAAAAATAATACACCCAGAAGGAAAAGAAATGAGAATAATGATTTTACATTCATAGTTTATAACTCGACAGTCATTGGTCACATATGGAAAGAGACTGCTTCTCTTTATAGATCAATGACAGGAGGTATGTTAATTAATATAGCAATGAGCCATCATTACAGTATGCATAAGGAAGCTGTTACAGACAGAATCTGGAAACAGGATGGCAGAGGGGAACAAAGGCAGAAGTATCTTCAGTCCACAAAGAAATGCATCACTAACTGATTACTCTACACAGCAGTATGAGGCTTTGACGCTGAATTCACTGCTTATCTTTTTAAGAATTCTTTTGACAGTGTCTTTCAACAATGAAAGATGTATTTCCTAAGGCAGGAAATTATAAACAAACATATTTTCCACTGTTCTGAAGAAAAAGGTGTTAGGAACATACCAAGAGTCTCTTGTCTTCATGCTTATTTCTATCCTCCTTCTATAATTTTCTGATTTATTTGGAAACTACTTTTCATCTGAAACAAAACACGATCCAGCAAACATCTCAGTGACTCATTATGCCTGGCACTCTGCACAATGACTTCTCTCCCTACAAAATGAAAGCAAGACCTTATCAGTCAGACAGGGTGGAGCAACACCAAACGATACTACCACTTGTACCCTCTTGTTCAGTACTCCAGCTGCTGAAGGGCATCACCATAGCTGCATAATATTTGTCTTCAGATAGTGGCCTCAGCGCAAATTAGGCCTCTGTACATAGCCTTTCTAAATGCAAAGACAACCCCATGATGTATAACACGCTTTTGTTTAATTCAAGGTCTTTCAAAGTTAGGCCATATAAGTTGCATGTAAAATTCACTACCTGCTACAAAGGCATTCCAGATTTTCATTTCCCCATACACTGGGAGACAGGCACACAGCAGTCTCACGCTGAAAATGTGAGAAGCAGTGGCTAAAGACAGTGAGATCCATTCCGCTGTCAGTCACATCAGAGAAAATCAGAAAGAAAGGACTCCACAGGAGTCAGTACCGAGTTACACTAATGTGAAAAACAGAAATGACGACAGAATTAAGACCATTCGATCTCAAATCATACTCTAGAGATCTGCATGTTTGAAGGATCAAAATATCCTTAACCAAAATGATTTGATTTATTATACATACTCAGCTGAAAGTTTGATGAGGTTGGTTCAGGCGGACCCTTTTACTCAGCTAGGGATATGTCAATCTGAATTGCCAAAATACAATAAAATTCAATATGCCTGATTATTTATGAGGTTATTACTAACAACATAACTCCTGAAAAGAAAACTTACTGGAGTGTTTGTACATTCCAAAGAAGATGCAGCAAAAACATTAATCACTGATATCACTTCTACAAGATGGAGAACGGTTTTATCTCTGCTTTCTTAACCAAGAAATTCATACAGGAGTCGCAGTGACTTGTGAAAGTCAATCAAAGCAGTGAAAGACATGATTAGAGTCCACGGCTGCCTTTCACAAAGCATGACATGTCACTCTGAGCAATAAGTCCAGGGTCCAAGCCTCCTCTTCTTTGCATAAGTTACAAATGTTGTTTCTTTCAGCAGGTTTTGAATTTCTGATTTATATGGACAGGACAAGGGAATACAACTCTCCATATATATAGCTTGAATGTTTTCCTCATCCACCTCTGACATCCAGTCCTGACATAATCTCAGTTGTACTCAAGTGGGGAAAAATGGCCCTTCTTTATTTGAATAAAATATTAACATTCTCTCAGTAGGAGTAATAGCACTTCTCTGACGCAGCTACGAGCTAGAGGGAATCTTCATCTGTATCGATGTCACTGCTTGGCTTGTTCAGTCTCTCAAATTCTTCTCCATCCTGCAAAAACCAAAAGGGGAAGAGAAGAACGTCACCAAAAGCTATCTTGTTAGTAATAAAAGAAAGAAAAAAAAAAACAAACAGAAAGAAATTTTTAAAAAAGTTGAAGCTATCACTTACATAAAATCAAAACCCTGCAATGTAGATCCCTTACAAGAATGCTTAAATCTTGTTCTAGGATGTACATGCTCATAAAAAACATCCCCTGTATCTTTAACATTTTTTACTGACACTCCCTAAACCAGCTTCTAACACATTCCTTCATCAGAAAGCCTGCTCACATAGTGCTGTTTGTTTTTATCACAGCTCCTCAATTGTAAGTGCCAAAATAAACAGTGCCTGGTATACCAAAAGTATGTAACTTCGAAAGATTTACTTCTTGTTAAACAATAACCTAAAAAGGCATCGTGGAATTGCTGGAAAACACCTTGTCCAAGTTTAAAGTTTCTTAGCATTAAATGGACAGAGCACTCTCTGCTGGTTGCAACGTGTATTACAGAACGTATCGGTACTGGCAGACTGGAAGTACACAGGCATTAACCCTTCCTCTTTCTGAAAGGGACTGCTTAGCAAAGTTGAACAGCAGATATATCTAAGCACATGCCTTCCCTGTCATGTTCTAGATAACTAGATTACCACCTAAATTAGGAAAAAAACCACTACTAAAGGGCCTGGACTAAACATTCTGTAAGAAAAAAATGTGTTAAAACTCTGTATTTAAATTATACCTTTTTTCCTTTGTGTATCTTTGACTGTTAAGGTAGAGAGAATCTTAATATCAAATATACTAAATTCTTCATGATGTTGGCTCAATTACACAGATTTATCAGTTCTACTTAGCTACAATTATTTCCCAGGCACCAACATCTGGATGCCCAGGACTAGTGAAATATTTTGGCTACAAAGGTTTCAAGATATGACTTACAGAATTGCTAATGTTGCTCCCAGGACTGTCTACAGTCACAGCAGGAAAACAGTGAATTCATGAACTGAAAAAATGGCACATGCAAAGCAATACCCAATCAATTTAAAAGATTTTTTAAAATACTGTTGAGTTTTGGTGTTTGTGTTCAGGAATGAGTGCAGTCACATGCAAAATGAATCTTGCAAGCATTCCACAGAATAAATGGAGGTGAAACAAAAGAGAAAGCAGAGGAAATGCACACTGAAAAGCCTTACCCCACTTGACCTCTCCCATGCGTCTCCTTTGACGAGTTTGCCCCTTCCTCGCAGAGAGGCATATTCCAGGCCCCTTGGTCTACTGGCATTATAGATGAATATGGAGAGAAGCACTACAGGTGCTTCTAAAAAGAACTCTAGAGAAGGCCTGAAGTCGAAGATGACAAA
The DNA here is from genome assembly GCA_013389865.1 of Piaya cayana. Classification (NCBI taxonomy): domain Eukaryota; kingdom Metazoa; phylum Chordata; class Aves; order Cuculiformes; family Coccyzidae; genus Piaya; species Piaya cayana. The sequence goes on from WAAB01002100.1 coordinate 153,458, forward strand.
AGAGACTGTGGTGATGATGACAGTGGTGATCTGAGCAGTCATAACATGGAACATATTGTCTCGGAACTTCAAGATGAAGGCTACAGACAGCCCCAGGAAAGCTGTGACAAATATGAGAGCCACTGAGAAGATGTTGTGCCCATAGAAGAAACCGCAATTCTCTATCTGCCTTCGGTCCTTAGTCCGCAGCCCCAGCATCAGGCCATTGAAGAGCACCCCAAAGGCATAGAGTTTGCTGTTCTGCATGAAGATGCTTTCACCAAGCTGCTCCCCATCTTTCAAGATCTTTTCATTGTAGATGTTAGCCAAGGCAGAAATGAAACACTGCACTAGAATAAGCAGGTGGCCCAGGCTAAGACGGAGAGGTTTCAATGCTCCTGCCATGGTACTGGTAATATTCCACTGGAAGCTGTGAAGGAAACTTGGGGCTATGCAGTTGCCCTTTTCCAAGCATGCTTCCTCAGGTCCAGTATAGAGAAGGCAGTGGTTAGACAGACTGAAAAACATATTGTGATGGAATCCATGTGCAGCCAAACTTTGATGATGTTCTCCAGTCCCTAGAGTCAGGGCAACGATGGACAGGAATAAAATCACCAGAGATGCCCACTGTACCCAAGAGAGCTTTCGCCTAGGAGCAGACAAAAAAAAAGCCACCAACTTTAGAAACATAAGGGCACAAATTAAATAAAAGCAGAACAAGTTCTATAAAACACATAAAAACCATAACGGCACAAGTATGGAGACTGAGTCAGGTGCAAAGAAAAATCCTGGCTATACAGAATTGACAGTAAAATGCCAAAACACAGCATAATTTTCTATGACAATGGGGGTCCAGCCAGGTGATCGCAAAAATACAAAATGGGGTATTCCATAGAGATAATATAAGGAGAGTTTTTCAAGATCATGTTAGTTCTAGATACTAGCTACCTGGTCACGTAAAAGCAACTGTTGTCTCCATAGGAACATAGGTCTGATGGACAAAAAGAAACCACAGGTGTTCAAATAATTACCTGGTAATCATTCACTACGTTTTATTTTTCCCCCATGATTTTGTGCTCTTTTCTAGTGTTTTACAATGGTAAATCATATAAACCTATGAATTTAATTTATAAGACTGCTGGAGCTATTTATACTAAGTTTTTTCACTTAAGTAAAGTCTATTAATCTTCAGGAAAATCAGAAATTTGGAAGATTAAGTAAACTGTCACATCACAAGATTCATAAAAGTAAATAGCTGAGAAAAAGCATTTCAAGTTGGACTATCAGACACTTTTGGTATATTAACATCTGTAGAAAAGGCATCTTTGCTCTATGTTCAAAACAAGTGACATTTTGAGTAGAGTGTAAAGTTATATAGTATAAAGTTATATCCATTTCCCTGACAGTCTGTTCTGAATCTAAATCACATCATCAAAAGCACAAATCAGGCAAAGTGGAAAACACAGGGCAGAAAATCTGGCTTTTGTCACATGAATAATGAAGAAGGAACATGTAAGTACTTTTTGAAACACACTATGCAGCTGACTAGTAACTAATCAGGGCTGGCACAATATTACCAAAGACGCCTCCATCTTTCACAATTACATATTTCATCCCTTCTTGTTAGATTATGTTTACATTTAATTAAGAACAAAACAGACTGGAAAGAAGTACTCCTAATCATGATATATGAGATATCTCTCCAAACTGGTATAGCCACAAGAAAAGAGCATTATTGTTCCCATCAGACAAAGAGAGAGAACATACCTTAAATTATTCATACTGGCTAGGAAGATATAAAATTTCATTTATTTCAGTGAATACTACTTACTTTAGCACTATCCTGAAGAGAAGAGCTGTGGTTATAATGACAAAGTTTGAGAAAAGTACAGCCATTGCCTAGAAAGAGAAGCAGGGAAAGAAAGTTATACTCCAGACATAGTGTGGACATGAAAAGCCCACTGACTTCAAGTCTTCACCTTTCTGCAAGGTGTCAAGTGAAAAGCATTATCCTGGTACTGAATTATCTTCCTTACCAAAGTGGTAGAATAACAGACTCCTAAAATGATACTCAAGTCCCATTTCAAAATCTCAAGCAAAACACAGGGACTAAAGTTTCACTGTAGTGCGGCAAGCTTTACTGAAACAGTTTTCCAGCAGAAAACTTACTTTGAAAAGAAAGGAGTTTAGTTTTCAGTCAGATCAATTCCCCAGCCAGGCTGACCAGTCAGATGCAAAAACATCTGTGTCAGCACAAAGGAAGAAGTTGCTCCAAAATGAAAATAAGAAAGGAATAGGGGAAGGTGAGGTTGTTACTGGCTGCAGTGCCAGCTTACAGTGTTCATGAAATCCTAGACTTGCACAAGGCAGTTGTAGAAAATAAACTTCTTGCACGTCAAGTGCATTTGCTGAATCATTTATCAAAGGTAAGGAGGTGCTTGGCTTGAATTTTCAAGACTGCAACTGTACTAAACCATTCATTTATTTCAAAGTGCAACTGAAGACCATTCGAAAGCTCCTGTCAAATTTGGGAATAGATGTATAATAATCCACAGTTATGATCCCAAGCTGCAAACTCCTTGTGGCAATGATTGTCTTTTTGGTCTCTGTATTAGACATTCTATACTGGCACAGCAGACCAAGAAGAGGCTCGTGGTTGAGTCACCTTCCCTGGAGGTGTTTAAAAGACGCGTGGATGAGGTGCTGAGGGGCACGGCTTAGTGACTGATAGGGATGGTTGGACTTGCTCCTGTGGGTCTTTTCCCGCCTAGTGATTCTGTGTGTGTGTGTGTACCCTGTGTAGTCAGTATATTCACAAAAATCTAGGCATCTAAACTCTTTATGCCAATTCAGCCTTAGAATGAGATCACTCTTTTTTAAACAGTATTACAGAAAAATGTAGTCTGTTTTTTGTGCTTCTGAACCCATACATCTAAAAACTTCTCATCAGCATTTCCACATTCAAAATTCTGTAAAGCAGAGTATTTCATTCACTAGAGGAAAAGATTTGGCTCTTTCCCCATTACCTTAGTTCCACTCTATTCCAAGATGCTATCTGCTGACCAATAAATGTCACAGAACACTGAGACACAGGGTCTCAGATAAGCTGAAGACTGTCACAAGACTTATGCCTAAGAAACTACAGCCTAATTTTCTGTTTGCAAGATTATAACTCAATAAATATTCATGTTAGGCGAACACCGTGAAAGGAAAAAAATACTGAACAAGTGACCCGAAACTAGCAGAAACCACTCTGAAAAAACAAAGCTAAATGCAAAATGTACAAGTGCTCCAGGTATAGTTTGGTTTTGACTCCCAGTCAAAGCCCTCCATCCTACATCTCTGGTAAACTAATATGATCATCTATAGTAGAATAGTTATTAGCAATTCATTTTGAGTCGCTTTGTTCTCTGAGGCTTCAAGGGACCATTGTCCTAGGAAAGAGTAAGACAAAATTTACCAAAGATCACCATGCCACTAACTTACATGTCACAAAAGAAGACTCTAAAAAATAAGTCTTAGCACCAGGAAATGTTAGCTACTAAAGAGTATCCATAGTTACAGCTGAAGCTTCAAGCAAAAAAAAAAATCTCATAAGACCAACTGTACTTCAAACAACTGCTCACTCAGGTACTGCTTAGTCCCAAACCTACTTAGTTTTCAAAGTCACATGAAACCAAGTTCAGTGAGGTACAACTGCCTTCTTTCAAGCATCTTGCCTCCACCTCTATGCTTTCATGGTTTTGTATGCTGTCAAGGCATTCTATCTTTTAATACTTGTTTACCATGATAATGTTACAATTTCAGCTAATCCTCATAAAACATATCCTGGTAGAAGGTATAAGACACAGAGAGTTCTGAAAAAAAAGAGAAATCTTAGAGCACATGTTCTGAGGGGAGAGAGACAATGTGTTTGGGGGTGTGCGTGTAAAATATAGAAGTGGCGTATTTTACAAAAGAAGACCTTAGCCTACCCAAATTGAATTGTCTAAGAAAGCAACAGTATTTATGTAACCTTCCAAACATCAGGCTTTGCTATTGCAAACATTATAGCTGAATTTCCTTCCTAAAATTAAAAAAAACAAACACCACCAAACACCAAACTCCCTCCCCCAAAACAAACCACAGAACTAAGCACCTGTGCATGTTATTTTAAGATATCTGGCTCTCGAGTTTAATCAGATTTTACCAGTCAGTTCCTATTTTAGACTCTGGTATGTCCCTGACAGAAATGCATACCTAAAGGGTCAGTGCTTTAAAACAGAAACTCTGAAAGAGAAGGAACAGAAATATTTATACTTATTTTTAATGTCAAACAGGTGCAGCCACCGTATTTTACAGTGAGCACTAACCATCCATTTCTATTCAAACACAGATTCTGAACAAAAAGTAGCCTAGCAGAAAAATAAAAGAAAGCACGAAATCTGTACTATTTCTCGAGCATATGCAGATTAATCCAAAAGGCTGAATGTAGCTAGAAGTATTAAAATGTTGTACTTAAAACTAGCTAATATACAAATGGAAAAATTAAGAGTCAAACAGTTTTCTTCCTCCCCTCCTCAGTTACACTTACTCCCTCTATGGGTTTCCATTTACACACTTGTCTTTGGAATCAGTGAGGAAAGAAAACAAGTCATCATGCGAAGTCACATACATAAAGTGGTAGAAGCAGCACAGAAAAGCATGGCTCATATACTTGCAAGAAGAACAAATGCATTGAAAGAGAAATACAGAGTTTGAGAAACCAAAGGAGGAAAAGCACTGAAAACCTGCTTAAGTACTTAAGGAAGTCATCCTATTTCTATATCACTTTGGATGGAGAGAATACACAGACACTCTCTCCTCCACTGTCAGACGTACAACACTGATCAGAGGGCAAGAGAAAGGGAAGATCTGGCTGGTCAAGTAACAGATCACTCTTTTACCTCCAAATTTTGCCTTGCCAGTGTTACAACTGTAGACACTCCAACAGCAACATTCCCTACCACTAAAGCATGGAAGATACTTTATTCAGTATATGCATACTTACTGGCTGGAGGTAGGACAGTACGTAGAAGACAATCAAGTTATCCAAAAAGTAAAGAAAGGCAGGAATTGACCATTTCATGGAATTCCAAAAATTCTTCCAGGAAAGACATTCAAAGGGATCCAAACAACCCTCTGAAAGGAAAAGGAAGACATCTGGTTTTATTATCAAAAGCCATACCATTGTTCTGTTTTCAGGAACACTGTTGGACTGAAAAAACTAGGTACCACAGACCTCTGGCAACATAGAGGACAGATCCAGGGTGGAACACACAGCTAGAGCAGCAATTCTGTGTCTATTGGCATTCACCTCCTTGCCCAGGGGAGAAAACATCAAGGGACCTTTCATCCCCATCAGAGTATTTGTCCACCGGGAGCAAAAATTTAACTACTGACCATTCTTTAGAAGATCAAAAGGCACACACCAAGGCCCCTACACAGTAGCAACATCATCTCTCGCTATATCAAATCTAAAACTGAAACAATGACAGACAGAGGATCTGTTCATATAGCACCCAAACGACAGTCAGTAATGTCAGAAATACAAAATAAACCAGAACGCAGTACCTGTAGCATGCAGCACAGATCTGGGTAAAAAGAGAACATATGGAAGACAGAAGAAATAAAAGGTAAGCAGGAAAAAATAAATGACAGAGAATGACATTGACTTAGGCATTCAGGACATGCACTTGAGGAGGAAGACAGATAGTATGGATAGTATGCCAGAGCCATAACTGTTAGATGGAAAAGCAGACAAAACCAGCACTTCAGTTTAACATGAGTCTCCAGTGCCTAACACATTCTTTCAATCTAAACACCTGCTCCCTACCATTTTGAAATGTTATGAAGTTAACCTCTCATCCCTTTTACATCAGGGCAGAAAAAGCCAAGAAACTGAAAAAGACAAATAGCCTGGAATACAAAACACGTAGATAGTGAAGCCTGACACCACTTTTCCTGAAGAGCAGCTGCAAGATTTGACTTCACAACAAAGCTACCCTGAATTATAAGATTGATATATTGCTTCTGACTGAAATACCACTACACACACAAAGCCCCTTCAGTAGAAGATGGTAGTGCTTTTAAATTAAAGCGTTCTGAAAAACAACATAAAGGCCAATCCCTGAGCTGGCACAATTTACAAGCCTCTGTTCGGTTACAACTTTACAGTGGGGTATCTCATATTATCCTAGCTTTCTTAGGCTGTGTTAAAATTCTGAAAACATGAGACTGTATCTTCATTACACTTTCTAATTCAACTTACTTGTCCCCGTTTCATCCACAGTACAGACAAATCAAGAACACTGAATTTACATAACCAAGTATAGTTATAAAAGCAAAGTTTAGTTATAACTGCATGGAAGACAATTCCAGTGCACCTTACTAGTAGGACCTATTGCATACTACTATATGTGAATCAAACACTTAAAAATGGGATTTGAAGTACAGCACATCTCACAAAGTCAACAGGTTACTTATTTCAAACCTAGATACTTACCTTTTTTCTTAACCCATAGTGCCAATATCACACACAGGACCAGTTTTACTACTTCAGAACATATGTTCACTGTTGTTGGAAGGTAATCATATTTGTTATCTGTGGGATTCAGCAAATAATAGAGAGTACACAATGAGATTCTGTCACCCATACTCACAGTTAAACCAAGGAAATCTTTTTAATCCCTCCAATCAGAATATTAGCTACTTTCAATAAACACAACAGGCTATGTCATAACTTTCATTACAATCATTTCAATTTTTATGATATATGACTTTCTGAATAGCCTTCTTTGTGGCTTGAAATCTTTCATCATTTGGTCCCAGTTTACAGCAGAACTTTTTTGAAGAACTCAGGAATGTCACTGTTTTCAAAGAAAGTAAGAAACGGGAACGTCTTCCCCAAACACCAATGCGCTACTTTTTCCTCCCTAATTAAAAATGACTACCAGGATGACGCAACCTTCTTCTAGGACTGTATCTTTTCTTTGTTAGCATATTTTGCTAACACTTGACAGTAATAGTAGCCAGCTATACAGCACACACCCACTATGACAACACTTTTCTCCCAAGCCTCTTGGGAGAGATACATTTCAGTCAAGATATGTACCTTTGATAGTGCTTACACAACAATTTAGTCTTTGAGAATCAGCTATAAAATAACTCATTGCCTCATTTCCACGTATCATGCACCTTGCACCCCAGGTTATCTCTTCAGGTTTGACCGATAACTACATAGAAATTTTCCAGTGCAGAAATATATGTAATTATTTATATAACAGAATGGTGATACAACAGAACGGTGAAGAACTTTGCAGTTGGAGAACTAGGCTTTTGGGTATCCTTTTAACCCCAAACATAAATTCTTTCTTATTTGAGGTACTTTATTCTTATTGCCCAACTGCACCTTCATTGGCAGAATACTTCATCAGGAGGATTCGACTTGAGCCCAACACAATAAACACTCCTCCAAGCAGAAACGTATAGGCAGTTGTCTTGGAGCAAAGCACAAATCGACTACAGCACGTGGTCTTCATTCTGCTGTCTTGCTGTCAATGCCCTTTGGATGACAAAATGAATACAACCCATGAATAGTACTTCCAGAAACTGGTTAAACACGTGAATTGTGTGCATTTTATTGCTTGGTATTATTTTATACAAAGATGCTTACATCACAAGCCATGATCACATTCTCCACCTATAATTTTCATGTAAAAAAAAATAAAACTAGGATATGCTGAGGACCAGCAAAGACAGATAAATAACGTATACAGAGTAACTCAGAAGGCAGCACAAAGACCGGTTTGTCAGAAGAGTGCATCTATGGAATACTGATTAGCTGAGAGGATTAAATAAATTATGTGCTTATTTTCCTTCAATATTTTTAAAGCATTCTCATTCCCACTTCCAGCAAGGAAAAGTTTTACACCTGTGTAATGACTATAGTGATGACCAGTTTGTGCCCTGGAGACAAGGCAGGCAGGTCAACTGCTGAGAGACAAGCCCAAGCTACACCCACATTCTCTGTCTCCAGTCCTGCCGTTGTGTGGTGGACCTGGTAACAGCCTGAAAGAACAGCTGTCACGGGGGAGAAAGGGGAGACCCCCTGGACAGACTGTGGGTGGGACACTCATTAACAGCAGCAACATCCACTGACAGCTGCAACAACTGTGGATGGTTACAACATCCATTGACAATGACAACACTCGTGGATGGCCACGACATCCATCGGCAGTGACAACATCCGTGGGTGGCACTGACAGCCATGGACGGTGGCAGCATCAGGGGAGGGCCCCAGCACCCACTTATCACTGTGACACCTCTGGACGGCCACAACACCCATCAAAAGTGGCAACACCCGTGGACAGATGTGACACCTGTGGAAAGCCGTGACACGCACCGCCAGTGGCAACACTCGTGGACAGGGGTAACAGTGGCAACAAACCATTGACAAGGGCAACATCCATGGACGGTCACAACGTCCATTGACAGTGGCAGCATCCATGGACGGCCACGACACCCACCGCCAGCGGTGACGCCCGTGGACAGTGGCTCCAGTCACTGTGCCGGCCGCCAGGTGCCACGTCGCTGCAGGGCGGCCGAAGCCCCGGTGAACGGGGGGGGCAGGAGCAGCACCGTGGCCCCCTATCCCCTTGCCCCCCCACACACACTCGTACTCCCTGTCCCCCCCGCCCTTCGGACACCGCTCACATCTGCCCCCCCGCCCCTCACGCACCGGTCTCACCTGGCGGGGCGGGGCCATCCGCGCGCGCCCCCGGGGCCGCCCTCCGCGCGCGCGCCTGCATCCTCCCCGCTGACAGCCGGCCACGTGACCACGGGGGGACGGGCCCCGCCCCTCCCCGCCCCGCGAGAGCTGGGACGCGCATGCGCACGAGGAGCCGCACGCCATTTAACTACGCAGGCCAAGCCCCTTGCCCTGACCGCGCCCCATCCGTCAAAACCACGCATTGTCCCGAAAAAAGATGCCGCTATTTGCATGGAGGGCGCCCTCTCCCCTCTCTGGCCACGCCCACACGGTACCTCCTCTCCTCCCCGCGCCCCATCGCTGAGACCACGGCCACTTCCGTTCTGGTCACGCCCACACAGCGCCAGACAACGCCCGTGTCCCGCTGGCTACGCCCCTTCATCATCGGCCATGCAGTTTTCTCTGGCCACTCCCACATTCTTGAGGCCCCGCCTCTTCCCGCCGTAACCAGTTTGCCTTTGGCCACGCCCCCGCACCGCCAATTGCTCCCGCTCTCTCCGCCTCTCCGACCACGTGACCGCAGGTAACCCGCGCTCTGCCCCACCCTCTCCCCTTCTCCGCCGGCGTTGAGGTGCGCATGCGTATGAGGGGCCGCACCACCCCCTTCCCCGTACCCCGTACGCGGGGCGGGGTCGCGCGCGCCGGGGCTGTCGTCACGCGCGCGCGACACGAGAAGGGGGCGGGAAGAGGGCGGCGAGTCACGTGACTCTCGGGGTGGGTCGCGGCAGTGGCGGCGACGGCGACGCCGAGGCGGGGTTGGGGGGCGGGAAGAGGCAGGCGTGGTATTGCCGAGGCGGCCGCTGCCGCGGGTATCGCTGCGTCTGCAGGGCGGGGGAAGAGGTTCCCGCGTCCATCCTCCTCGCGGGCGTCCCGCACGGTGGCAGCGGCGGCACCACCACGATCATGCAGAACGTCATCAACACGGTGAAGGGGAAGGCGCTGGAGGTGGCCGAGTACCTCACGCCCGTGCTCAAGGTGCCGGCGGGGCGGGACAGGAGGCGCGCGATCCCTCCCCCTCCCTTCTCCATTAGGCGCGCGCCCCCCTCCCGTTTATTCTCTTTGGGGCGCGCGCTCCCTTCTTCCCCCCAGCCCCGTGCCCCGCCGGGGCCTGGAGCCCGCAGGCCTGCGGGGAGCTGGTGCTGCCGGTCCCGCTGCCCCCGGGAGTAACGGGCTTGCGGACGTTTTCTGTTCGAAGCGGCTCAGCTTTCGCCGGTACTGGCACGGGGAGTGGAAATCTAGAGGTGTTGCTATACTCGGTAGGCTTGAGCCTGGTTTCGGGGAGGCGTAGCCGTGGTTGTTTTGGGTAAAAAGAGTGCAACTTGCTCGGCTGACGTACAAAATCTAGCCCCATCTCCCATAATGAAGTTCTGTAGCTTAGCTTATCCCTGTGTTGGCGTTGCTGTGTTAGCACAAGCCTCTCCGAACAGGAGTAATGGGCTGTTGGGCACTTGAGATTGAGTTATGACACCCTGCTTGTGAAGATGGGAGGTAGGTTTGTCAGTGTTTGTTTAGGTAGATAGGTATTGTAAATGGTTTTATGCGGGTTTTAAGCTGCATCCCCTCTTCGGCCTCCTGTTTACAAATACTTTTCTATGCAAACCTCAACTTTGTGTGTGGATGATTAGCTATACCTTGTCAGCAGTTACTTAATGAATGATTTTCATGTTTTTCATAGAACAGGATCATAGAATGGTTTGGGTTGGAAGGGACCTTAAAGATCATTCAGTTCCAACCCCCCTGCCATGGGTAGGGACACCTCCTGCCAGACCAGGCTGCCCAAGGCCCCATCTAACCTGGCCTTGAACACCTCCAGGGATGGGGCAGCCACAGCTTCCCTGGGCAGCCTGTGCCAGCGTCTCACCACTGTCATGGATATGAAGTACTTCCTAATGTCTAGTGTAAATCTTTCCTTCTCCAGTTTATACCCATTATCCCTCATCACCACAAGCTGTTATGAATAGTCCCTCTCCAGCTTTCCTTTAGGTCCCAGTTCAAAGCCATTCTCCCACATCCTATCACTGCACATCTTTTTCTAGGTCTTTAAAAAAATTCCTTCTACAGTAATTGTGACAGTAGCCTCTCAGCCTCTAGTTTTATGGTGTGACTTCCTCTATGCCTTGTATACCCTGCCGCTTAAATCTTTCGGCAGGAGACTGATACAGCATTATTATTTGAACTTGTTGCTGTAATGTGATCTTGCATGGGTAGTGGATCTTCCTACAATTGCACACCAATGAGACATATATGGGCTATAGTGAAGTCATGATGTGGAAAGGTGAAGTGGCTTGTTTACCGAAGTACAGTTGCTGTTGCAAAGCTGGTGTAATAGTGGAGAAATTCTTGCAACCAGATGTACTACTGGGTGCAGGCAGGAGCAGAAACTTCCACAAATGGTAGGTAAAAATGGTATGTGTTACCTTTACACAAGGGTTTGAAACAAGTTCTCCAACTTAGTAACCTCAGAGACACTAGACATATGTCCCTCACTAGCTTACATTCCACAGAATTTAGAGAGGTGAAAGTGAACTACTTACCCTCAGGGAGCAGAGAATAGATATTTTTACCTAGTTTCCTGATGTGATTCCAGAAACACAGGTTTGTGCATGTTGTCTGCTGCTTATAATTAATTTTGAGGTAAAACAGTAAGTTCTCCACTGGGGTGTTGCATATGTGTTAGAGATAATTGTCAGGTTTGCAGCAATCTAAACAGGTTTACAGCTATATTAGGGTTGTTTTAGTTCCTTTTATTTTTGTTAACTGGCACATAATAATGTTATGGTGTTTGTACAGCTTCTGTTTTGCTTACCTTAACCTTGTTGTTAAATGTCTCTTCTGTAGAAATGTGTGAGAAAAGGAAATGGTTGGTAGTGTATGGAGCATTTTGAATGCTGTATGAAGTAATAATATGGTATGAATATTGTATTACATTGAGTACAAAATTGAATGTTGCATGAAAGATATTGAATAGGGTGAAGGTGTAGCCAAAAATCCAGTACTTTTCAGTTGCTGCTTTTAGTCATGATAGGAAAAAAAAAATCATGAGTTCTTAAGGGCAAGAAGTCATCGGTAATTGATGATGCAAAAGCTTGAGAACTGAGCTGTGCCAGGGATGAAATTATATTCTTCAAAAGTCATTCTTAGATAGTGCCAATGCCAGGGAACTGTAGGTTTCTTTGGTGTTCAAGACTTCTTTTTGAGAAAAAAATAAAACAGCAAACAGATATAGAAGTTTGAACCAAATACATTTACTGTAGATTTCAATATGCTTAAATTGTTGCGTCTTTAAACTTCGTGAGTGTCATCTTTAATGTAAAAGTACATAATTTCTCCATACAGATCTAAATCACAGTGCTGCTTTGCCATCTGGCCTCTCCTCGATAAAAAAAAAATACAGTGTCAATATGAGAAAATCAAAACCATTTCCATGGGATGTGTAATGAAGGCATAGAAATGGGTAAAAAAAGAAAAAAGGTTAAGGTCTTTCTAAATAGTTTTTCCTACCACTGAGCAGAGTCAGTTGGGTGGTTCCTTTCATGATCTTTCTGAACTGCAGATGTTGATGCATTGCAGTACTGCTCAGTGCCTAGAACGGTACCTGACTCTGAGAATCACCAGTTCCAACTGTTCTTTTGTCTCTTAGTGCCAAATGTAATCCTGAGTGCTAGGGATCTTTTCTTTGTTATTGATTTAATTTACTGTAGTAAAAAGAAATATTTTGTATGTGTTCTCTTTTAATAAGATCATATTCTACCACAAGTAATTTTGTTGGGCCTTGTATTATAGGATGTGGAAATAAGCTGTGTGTCAGCCTTGACAGAGGTTACCTCCAAGCTGATTCACAGATCTCTGTGGACAGAGCGATGTCAAAGATAAAGGCAGAGCAGATGCTCGTCTTTACCAGCCAAAGTGAGATATTTGGATTTGTCAGCAAAGCTCAACATTTCTGAACGCTTTTTTATTTTTATTACAGGAATCCAAGTTTAAAGAAACTGGAGTAATTACACCTGAAGAAGTAAGTATTTAGAAACACGTGTGTGTATGTGTATATATATATATAAAATTAGTTTAAATGATAAATTTTACTCAAGACTAAAATGTTCATTTCAAGCATTTTGAGTCTTTGCCAACTAATTATTGCTTTTTGAAACTGTTTTGACAAAGTGGAAGTTTTAAATGGCCTTTTTACTCTACGAATGAAGTAGGTCAACAGTAAAATACCTCGTGGTGCTTGACATCTGAACATGGGATACTTTTTTACTGTATTGAGTCAAAAAAAGCTTGTAGGGAAGCTCATGTTGAGTGAATAACATATTTTCATGGGAGTTCAGGACTAAAGTAGGAATATATTGATTTCAAGTCTTTCCTGTAAGCACCTGAAATGAGAGCTTGTGTCTTGGAGAAAGGCCCTGCTTACCTCACTTGTGGTTCTTTCCAAGGCTCTGGTTAAATTGTATGCTTGTCCACACCAAGTATCCAATGATTTTTTTTTTTCTCCAACCCATTTCTCTATAGGCTTCTCCAGGCTGGTTTTATTTTCGATTGCTGCCAATCAGTTATAGTTTTTTAAGGAGTTTGCTGTAAAGAGAAGCAAACAGGATTCTTTTCTAGTATGGCAAAAACACTGATTGTGCAGTGCTACTTTAACTTCCCTGTTCTGCTTTTTTCCCATATTGAAATTCTGCTGTTCTGACATTGTAAAGACGTTGTCTTTACAGAGGTATAAGAAAACAGTGTTAAGACTGTTAAGTAGAATGAAGGAAAAATGGTACGGAATGCAGAAATGTGAATATGAGTTAGAAAAAGATGGAGCAGATTGATTGATATAGGTAGATAATGTGGACAGAAGTATTTTTCCTGATGTTTGTACCTAACATTTTTCTACTACATTGCATGGCAAGCAAGCACTTGTGCTTTCTATGATCCAGAAGATTACTGCTTAGAAAAACAGGCTTAGCAACGTGATGTTTCACTGTTCTGATAACCATAATGTGTGTATGTGTAAATGTTTATATATTACATAATAGTGTATTTATAATCTATCAAATGTAAAACACACAACTGTTTACTGAGAAATTCTAGACGTTCTACAGATGCTCAAACCCTGCTTGATCTATGGGAGAAAACTTTGCAGTAATACTGAAAGAGAAGGTACTCTATATAGAATGAAACAGGAACCACACTATGTTATATTAAACAGTTTGCAGCATTTCAACACCAGTAAGAGAATATGAACAGTGTGTGTTCTCTACGTAACGTTAGATACTGATGGGATGAATAAGTTGGATCCTTCAAAGCAGTAGCCAAGGGAAGCGGTTATACAACAAAATTAATATTTTGTTAAATTTAGATGAGACTGAATCTGATGACTTTCCCTTTGACAGTCTTTCTTTTTCACTTATGATTTTGGTCTTTATGTAATTATGATTACTAAAGAAGAATTGAAGTAATCTGTAATGATGCTAGGATGTTATATCTGTATGAGTTTGGATTTCTTGGGTAATAAATCTCTATATAACTGTATCTTAGTTTGAGGCACTGACTGTTTTGTAGACTTTGTAGACTTTGTGGGGATTCATCTGGAGATGAATCGGTGATAAAGCTAAAGATGACTCATTAATCAAACTCAACACCTACTCCCTCTTTTCCACATATCTCTGTATTTGATTTAATTTCAACAAATGCTTGCCTGTCATGAGTTCTTACTTGTTAATACCTTGGAAAGATAATGCCTATTTTAATTTTACATGTTAAGTACAGGCAAATCTTAAAAATCATTCTTTCCAGAAATAAAAATACAGTTTTGTCCTGAAGTTGATCTCTTGCCATTCTTGCAATGTTGAGTCACATACTTGATAGCATTAGTGCCTGAGAAATAGAAAGTGAAACCAGCTAGAAAATTTTGCTGCCTAAGCTGAAGAAAACACACATGAAATTTCAAGTATTGTTTTAGGGTTTTGCATCTGTTTAGACCCACAAACACCACTTTAATTTTTTTTTTTTGCATCTTTAGTAATATTTTCTAACTTTCATTATGCAGTGTTTCAGATCCTTGAACAGAGAATTTTATATAATTCTGGAGTTTCATGCGTTATTTGTTATTGTGTCAAGGCTAATGAGCTTTAAAACTTTAATGTATTTTGGGAGGGATTGCTTTTTTTTTTTTAAAGTGAAGATTTCATTTTTCTTAGAGAGTTTTATTGGAAAACGGGTGAAAGAAAGCACTTTTGCAGAGATTAAATCTGTTAATCTACATGCAGTGCACGTTACGGTGTTTTCCACTGTGCTGATATGCCTCACTTTGGAGGACATGGCAAGAAAATGGCTGATGCTGCAGTCCTGTTGTGTCCCTTTACTACAGCTTCTGGTCAACTTGGGAGTATGTTTTCATAGATGGACTTTTTAAGACAAGAAAGCAACTGCAGCAGTAGGCGTGCACCTCATTTTCAATAGCAGTTGGTGCACAGACCACACAAATCACTTAAATGCAAGCTACCTAGGTTTCTGTGGACAAAAGTAAACCCAGTGGGTTAGACTTTGCTGGGTAAATTTTGAATTCGCACACGAATCCAGCATGAGATTTCCAGTTTTGCTTTGAAACAGATGTGTGTTTTTTTTAAAAGCCTTTATCTCTGATACTAGGAAGTAGTACAGTGAAGATTTTTAACAGCTATTTTCTCAGAACAAAGTTGTTTTAATGAGCAAGGTTTTTTCAATATACTAAGTAGTTGGTTATCTGTATTTAGTTAACATCAGTGGTGAACTATCACAGTGATGGCCGCTACTTAAAATATGTACTGTTTATTCCTCTGTTGCAATTCTTTCATTGGTTCATTGAGTTGATGTCAGTATCCCTTTTCTCTTGCTGCAAAATTATTTTGAATTCGAAAAGAGAGCTAAGTATCTTATTTTACATTAAGCTCCTTGTTTTTCTAGAAGTTTGAAGAGTGCAAATAAAAATAGTTCTTCATCACAAAGTAAACAATGTTACTGGGTCAGGAAGGTTTTTTGCTTCTTACAAGGCTGGTAGATAATATCAGAGGTTTTGAAACTTTATCTGAATTTGCCATTGTGTTTAGCATGCATTTCCTTCAAGTAAGGTTGATGGATTGATTTAGTCTTTGAGCTTTCATGGTTAGCTGAGATATGGAGTTAAAAGAAAGCATCAAACCAATATAAACAGTTATTAGTTAAATAGCTAATCTAGCAAGAGAATGCACAACTGAAATATTATTAGCAAGAGAAATTTGAGATTGTTTTCTTACGCTGTGTTTAACAGGGCTTTAATTTTTCTCCTGCCTTAACAGTTTGTTGCAGCTGGAGATCACTTAGTTCACCACTGCCCTACTTGGCAATGGTAAGTAAAAATAAAAAGAATTATCGAATGTTCCCCTATCTGTGTTTTGCTGTGTTTCTATAGGTTGCAACTATACAGTTGTCTCATTTCAGAGCAGTACATGGACTGTTGCAGTAGAACTTCTGCTGTTTTTATGATGAAGATATCTTTAAGTCAGGCAGGACTTGCTCATTGTTCTGTGTAGCAGTAGTTGAGGTGAGGATTTGTTTTGGGTTTATTTTGTTGTTCTCCTAAAGCTGTAGAGGAAATAAGCTGGTATATACTGTGGATGTTTACAGTATGTAGCTGCAGTTTGTCTCCCTGACCTTGTGTTAGTATTGGTGATTGAAAAAACACAGGCCAGCTGGGATTGTTAAAAATTAGTTGTATAATATATATATTAATATATTTTAGAAAACCATTTCTTAATTACATTTGTTCATGTTGGCCCACATCAGATCACTTTGTGCAGTGCTTATCCTCAGAAATCCCTTCTTTTTCATGTACAATAAGGCTGCAAATAACATGCTCCTTTGTGGTTTACTGGTGTCTAGCATTATGAAACTAATCAGTGCCTACAATGGGGAGTTTCAGTGCGCTTGGCTCTATACTGGGCCGCGATGAGCTGAAGGAGGAATTGTTATGCTTGAATCATTGTATCTTACCTTTTTACTGTCTCCTTCAGAGAAAACAAGGTACTCAGTCTGGCCTGTGTGCTTGCAGTTAGACTCATTCCAAACCTAAAACCAAGCAAATGCAACATGATCTTGAGCTTGATCTCCACTGACTATGGGCAGATTTTACATTTTTAGAGGTCTATTTCTTGCTTTTTCTGGAGTTGCTTTCTAGAAACATTTGGGACTGTGTTGTCAATTCTAGATGATTTCATATAGACCAGATTGTTCTGTCAACCCATCTTTTCTTTGCCATCTCAAAGTGAATGTAGTTCTTGAAGCAGACGATATTTTTTGCCCAAGATAGTTAGGAGTGGCCAGCCTTTTTGACCCTGTACCTATTCAAAGTCTTTCTGTAGGCAAAAGTAAAGTTGTAAGAAACAGATTCATAGAGTAGGTCAAAAACATAGTGTACCTGATTTAAATAGAAAATAGAAGGGTTCTTTTGTTTGCAGATCATCAAATTCTCAGCCTTTTATGGTGCATTCCATTTTACAGGGCTTCAGGAGAAGAACTAAAAGTCAAGGCTTATCTCCCAACAGACAAACAGTTTTTGGTAACTAAAAATGGTAAGGCTGAAGTTTAAATATAAGCGTTCTTAAGTTTGATAACATAGTTGACTGTGCTATTAACTCTACTGATTGTCTCCTTTGACAGGGGAAGCAAATATGTTGTACTTCAGATGTTTTGGCTTTGCAATATTAAAAAAAAAGTTTTTCCTGCACATCAGAAATCTTTCCCTTGGACCAGCTGTTAGTAGGGCTTTATAGTGGTTATTCAGCTTAGCTTGCTGAAGTAGAAAATGAAGCTTAAGCAGTATAAACCTCCTTTTTCACCTTTCCTTTCTCCAGTCCTTCAGCTCATATTCAGTGTTTAAAACAAGAATATGTTTATTTTCCTTCTGCTTTTGGAAAACTTGGGCTATTGAAGGATTCTTAAAATGTCTTTCAATGGTGACCCTGATACTTCTAGTTGAGATGTGTAAGTAATGTCACCATTCCTTTCAATAACTATAATATACAACAGTTTTAAATGAAATTTTGATCAGGTTCACAGTTGTGCATGTATGCTACTTGTGGTGACTACTTTTTAATAGATAAGAAAGTCTACATCTTGGCACAACCATAGGGAAATAACTTTCTTAAGAGATCTTGTATGAAAATTTGTCAATGCTATTGGATAGAACTTGAGTACTTAGAACACCCTGAGATTTTTACCTGCACTGGGTTGTATTTTATGCTTTGATTTCACTTTCTGGCTTTTGGACTCTTGCAGTGCACTATGATGGAAAAATGCTTAGAGCAGTGTTGGGCAGACTTGGTCTTGGTGGCTGGATGGCCAAGTGGTCTACTTTGTTTCTCTGTCCCCCACTACTTCCCAGGAGCCCACGTGACTTTGACTCTTCTCAGTCACGTTTCAAAATAATGTGTTTCCTGCTGATGGTGACACATTGGCCTGCCACCTAAGTAAAAGTTGTGTCCTACGAGTGAGGTCAGGAGGCATCCTTGAGGATTTTATAAGTGTTTGGAGGATTCCTCTTCACTGTGACTTCCACCCCCTCACCCCTCCATCCTTCTCCCTTTCTGAAAGGTCTAAGAGCAATTTACAAATCTGTGCTTTGTGCAGTGGTTGTTTCCTCCGCATTAGGGGAAAAGGAGCAATTTTTATGTAGCTCTTGTTTATGTTATTGGAAAATATCTGCCTCGCCTTAATCAGATATGCATTCTTTCTTTGACTGTTTTCAGAAAACCCCATTTAAATCTCTATTTGAAAGGCTCTGTTATTCATATGACTGAAGTCACTCTAAATAACATGTTAATTCTAACCTCTTCTAAACTTCTAGATGTCAATTTACTTTATAATTAAACATGCCTAATATATCACATAAATATATGGTACAAACTTTTTGCAGAGTCGGTTCAGGAAACTGATGCTAATCCAGGAAAAGTTGTACTTACACTAGAAGTTGTTTAGGATTGTGAAGAAAATTAATAGGATGTCTCCAGTTCTTATGAAATGGATAGGCAGTCTGGGACATGAGAAATTAATCTTTTATAATACGACTTTGGATGAAAGTACTCTAATAGGCAACAGAAGAATGAACTTTAAGGCCACTGCAAGTGTTGTTCTGTACTTGAAATAAAATATTTGGTACAGCACATCAACGTGTTTATTTAAGTTCATACTTTTGCATTTGAAATTTAGCTTTAAGGTTCCTTAAATGAGGCTTAGAAGGCTATCACATTTCAGAAGGCCTTGTAAACATAATTTCTTGCTCCAGTCTGGCTTTGTGTAGGAATGACTGCGTTCATTTTGGTTTGCAATTTTCTTGCAGTGCCGTGCTACAAAAGGTGTAAGCAGATGGAATACTCAGATGAGCAGGAAGCAATTATAGAAGAAGATGATGGAGATGGGGGATGGGTAGACACTTTCCACAATGCAGGTATTCAGAGCCTTGCTTCAGACTGCATTTGGTGGCATTTGTTTTCTTTGAACAGATACTTTTGATGAGCATTTACTTGATTCCAGGTTCTTTCTACGTAATGATGTAACTTATTTTCAGTTGAAGAGTTAATTAGATGTACTGTCTCAAAGCAGAACCTTGTCACGTATCCCAAAGAGTACTGGGTGAAAGCTGTAGTAAAACCAAAAAGCTTATGGGGAGGAACTCAAGAGATGATACTACTGTGATTTGGGATGTTTTTTTACTCGCACTTCCTCTCAGCTAAAAGCATTGAGTGCTTTACTACGTTATGGTTTGTCATGAATGCTTTGCTTTCAGTATACTCAGGAATATTCATAAATGCCTCCCCTTCTCATGAAGTTGAATTCGATTATTGTGACGTGAATGCTTATCCTGAAGCCACTTTTCTGCAAAAATTCCTTGAAATACTTCATGGTATTCCGTCAAAAAAATTTGTATGACGCATGGGAGCAGTACTGTTGTCTTCCATGTTACTGGTATGGTCTGTTTATGGATGTCCTGCATCAAACATGCTGTCAATACCAGATAAACAAACTTTCCAATATCAAAATTCTTGTGAGATGTAACTTGGAAACATGATATGCTGCTTTCTGAAGTCTCTGAAACCTCTTTCTGTAGTATTCTTTTAACAAAGAAACAAGCTTTTTTAATGCAAACTTCTTGTTCAATTAATAGGTATAGTGGGTGCAACAGAAGCAGTTAAGGAGATCACACTAGACTGTAAGGTACTTGTTTCTGAATTTTCCTCTTGCTTAATTACAGTTCATAAAGGTAATGGAAGTCTTATCTGCTTGTGAGAGGTTAAAATACACTTTGTCACTGCATGTTTTTCAGATAGACGTTGACCTTCAGAGCCCGTGATACCAGTCTAAGCATGTGCATCTCCTTATGTTGTGTTTCTATTAGACAAAGTTCTTCTTAGTATGTCTTTAGTCGGTGTGCTCTTGTGCAACATGCTTCTACAAGCTGAAAATTAAGTTCTATTTACAGTGGGATTGCACACTTGTGTCTAAAGAAACTAATGTTTGGAGATCCAGTATAAAGAATTTTTAAAATGGAAAAATTACATGCGGTTGCACATGGAAAGGTTACGTAAAGTTCTTTGTAATCTTTACCTGCTGCAAGCAGAGAATTAATACATTTGGTTCTGTTTGACAGGTTTTTGCACTCAAGAACCAAAACTGTTAAAATATATACGTCTTCCAAAGTCATCAGTTTCTGCACGTTTCCAAAAAGTCCTTCTTCAGTAGTGGCCAAATCTGAAAGTTGGAAGTGCTTGAAATGGGGATGTATTAATTAGTATGTTTAAGAAATGTGGAGGAAATTACAGAGACATAAAATTCTTTTGAAGTTATGACAGCTATAGTGCAGTTCTGTGTGTGCTCTGAGAGTTTATTAAACCATCCAAGCTCAGAGCTTTGGATTCTAAATATCAGGCGGAAAAAGAATGGGCTGCCACAGCTGCCACACAATAGCAAATAGCTCAAAATGCTATTGAAATGAGGAACTGTGAAGTACATATATTTCAAGTAAAACTGTGCTGAATAGCAAAAGTACTGCTTTTTTACAAATCAGTAACACAAGGATGGACGAAATACTAAGGAATCCTAAAAGTGATCACTATTTCTATGAAACACAATACTTGCAGAATGTTACTGTGATTCTTAACTGCTGTTGTGTGTTATGAATTGGACTTTACTTCTAATACATTCTGCATAGAGAAGTTTGCTTGTTGTATAGTACTTCATTTTTTGGAACACAGGTCCATTAATTCAATATCTAGATGGCCTTAATATTGCATAAATTATTTTTCTGTTTCGCTCTCTGTTAACTGGACTTTTACCTTAAATTTGATGAGTTAGGCTGTGTATATGAAGCGGTCTTTAAAGCAGAGTTTTCTATTTAACTTCTAAAGGATAATATAAAAATACCAGAATGTTCGGCATCTTGTGAAGATGATGAGGAAGATGAAGGAGAAGCTGCAGACATGGAAGGTAATTCCTTAAATTGTGTGGGATGTGTTTTATTTCAGGCCTTTAATTAAAGCAGTAGGCTTTAGGAAAACGCTTCTGTTTCTTTTTGTGGAGTGCGTGCTGAAAAATTCAGCATGTAAATGCTTGTTATGTTTTTGTAGTCTTATTGATACACCTTTACTCTTACTTGTGTGCCGAAATTTGCATGAATGTTAGTGACTGGAAAGTTAGAATAGCAGAACAAGCAAACAAAAGTTAAAGATCTACACAGCTTCCTTCCTGCTTTATACCTACACTTAAATGCAAACTGCCTACTTAAACCACTTAAGGATCTCTGACTGTGTACTTGCTTTAGTCTCACTCAAGCTTGTATTAAAAAAAAGATGTAGTCTGATTTGGAGATTGAGAAATCTGCCTGAATAAAGCATTTTTACGTACATGTAGTTTGTACATAGGAGTTGTTTATGAATGAGAAATACACTGACTAGCGACCTGCTGAACACAGAATTTTATGGGTCTTCTTTTCAGAATATGAAGAAAGTGGGCTATTGGAGACAGATGATGTGAGTGACCAGTTCTCTCTTGTCTGTTACAATGTTTATCACTAATACGAGCACAAGCAAAGTAAAAATAATGACTTAACAAGCTTGTTACGAGCTGTGGGATTCCTGAGCCTGGTTTCCTATGGATTTGTTTCCTGCTAACCTACTGCAGTAACCTTAGGTCCTGAAAGATTTTGATCACAGTAATTTTGCCTTTTGTGCTGATCCTTTTCACTTTGCTTGCACACAGTGCTGTATTCAGAAGAGGTATAAAATAGAGTGGTTCCTGGGGCTTTCATGTGGAGGATGAGTGGCTTATAGTGGCTTACAGGTTACACTGATGCACCAGGCTGTCATGTGAGAAAATGATGGGCATTGTTATTTGTCGTACTCTGCTGAACTCTTTGTAAACTGAGACCTCTGCCTTCTGAATTTCATTGGAATTGTTTGTTGAGTTCAAAAGTTATTGATGAAAGAAGAGAGGGGGTTGTGGTAATATAGTTGCATGGAATCAGACCTTTTTTAAAAAGTCTCCCACCGTAATTAAAACCAGGGAACACTTGGTGGGAGAGAAACTGATATTCCTAATTTAAAGATAAAAACAATCCCCCAAAGCCTATGTGTTTGGGTTTTTTTTTTAATGCTCACTTGAGAATGTTGATTCATTTTTACAGCTTTACATAACTATTTAGAATGGAGAAGGAGGGAACTCAAACAAAGCTACACTAATGCTGTCATTTTTACCTCAAACCAGGCAACGCTTGATACCAGACAAATTGTAGAAGCTAACAAAACTAAAACTGATGTTGGAGGGGAAGATGCTATTCTACAGACTAGAACTTATGACCTCTATATCACGTATGACAAATATTACCAGACTCCAAGGCTCTGGTTATTTGGATATGATGAGGTATGGCTGTGTTATATTTTTTTCCAGCTTCTGTGAAATGAAACTCACAGTGTCAAATTGCAAGGCTATTTTGTTGCTTATTCACAGTAGAAATGTAAAGGAAAAACTATTGAGAAAACCATTATACAGGATTGCAGACAGGTCTTAAGGTATGTGCAGAAAGTAGGAACAATTTCAATGAAAATTGTACTTGGTAACTGAGCACATTTGGAAAGAAGAAATCTTGCTCTGTCATTTGAATTTGTCAGCTTTATAGAGCTAGTAGTAACCCCCGTAAGCTAAGTCAAGTAAGCAGGTGTGTGTTTTCATGATCTTCAGAGGGAGAGTGTTAGATAAATCACTCTTCCCTTTAAGGGCTTGTTTCTTGAATTAAAGTTGGTTAGGGCTCACAGCTCAAATGTGGAAACCTAGATGGTGCTCAGATATATGGATTTTAACATTCACTTGGTATACTAAAAGCAAAAATTTGTGCTGTACTAATTCTACCCCATATGGGTTTTAACACACACCCTTTACTTTCAGTGCACCTTCAGAACCATCGTGTGTTAGATGCTTAGAATTTATGGTGTTTCATCTATTATTAACGTTAGAATTGCTGAGAAGGAGCAAAATATTCCTTAATAATAATACTTCTGCTCTTGTGTTCCCTTTTCCCATATAGCAACGGCAGCCTTTAACAGTAGAGCATATGTATGAAGATATTAGTCAAGATCATGTCAAGAAAACAGTGACCATTGAAAACCATCCTCATCTTCCCCCGCCTCCCATGTGCTCAGTTCATCCGTGCAGGTAAGCCTGTGTTCTGGTCTGCTACAGTATGCAGACACGAGGCACTGAACCAATCTATTTTCTGGACATATTTCTACAGCTTGCTACCAAAGTGGTCTGTTGGCTTCTGATACAGTAAAAAAAGTAGATATTGGCAATCCTATTAAGTAATTCCAGTGCTTATTGCTACAAACGTATTCTGCAGTTAGACCCATCTTCCCTCTGCTTACCCTGCTTTTCACTTTCCTACGGACTCCAGAAGATGGCAGACTACTAGGACTCTGCAGAAGGAAGTTCTTCTATACTGTCAGTTGCTGCTTTTTTTTAGGGGGGAGTAGAAGTATAATGTGTACTTTAGGAGCAGAAGAAAGCTATTTGAACATGAAATAACTTTCTTATTTTCTGATGACTACCTCTTGCTCCCCCAGAAGTCGCTGAAATTTTACTCTGATAAATAGACGTACTGAAATATTTATTTCACACAAGTGCGAAACACATTTTTGGTTTTGGGGTCTTTTCTGTTGTATTTTCCACATTTCTCACCTAAGACATTGGAGTCTGTCATTTAACTAGCTGCACAGATTTTTTTTTCTAGGTGTTTGAGAAGTGTCTTTAGTCTTAGGTATAAGCCCTAACATCCTTGCAGGTGTCTTAGTGTCACAGAGCTAATATCTTCGTCAGTGCAACTCAGCTTCGTGATAATATGAAAATCTTAGAGATAGAAGTTTGGGCTTTTATTGCATTTTAAAGAGATGCCCTTTGTAGTCTTGCATATATTGGAGTTGTTTTTTTTAAAAAAAAAGACAAGACACAAATTGCCCTGTCTATTATTGTCAGATAATCTGCTTGTTGTTGACAAGCTTGTAGCAGTTTTTGTAGACTCAAAGCATTCTTGTTTCTTGTTTAGGAATTATTTATTCATAAGATTGATCTTAGGACGGGTATGCCATTCGTAAGTGAGAGCAAAGGAGCTTTGCATCAGGTAGTTTATGATTACTTGTGATCTTACTATGAGGATGTATATTGATGGGCTCTGTAAGTCTGTATCTTGTTTCTTCCAATTCATAGTTTTTTAACTACAACTTTACAACAGTCTTTGCTTTCACCAAGTAGTCAGGCTTGTATCTGGATGATATTGAGCAGAGAAGCCATTGTGCTACTAAGAAATTCATTATTGCTCTTTAAGACCTCGGGTTTAGGTCTACACTAAACTTGTGAAATCATCAGTTTCAGTACTCAAGCGTAGAACACGGAGTGGAACTTAGAAAACTGTTAGGAAAAGAATAAAAAATAGAACAGAAAACAGTACGCAGCCTCTATTAATCTGTGGAACCACCCATATGTTGAATACTTCAGTACAGCTCTGGTCATCTGTTCTGTAGCCTATGAAATAAAGGAAGACTAAAATGATACAGGCACAGAGGACTTGTCCAGGATAACTGAGATTACATAGCAATTTCCCATAAGAAAGTATGGATATCCTGGGAGTGACACTTTGGAAAAGGCAGCTGAGGAGGGAGTTCTTATTTCAGTGATCTTCATTATGAATGCCATAAAAGGTGAAGTAATAGGTATTCACTTTTTCACAATAGTAAAACTGGTAACATTGAATGCTGCTCGCTGCTGGCGTGTTCAAAGCCAGATAAAGGATTTAACTCTGCACACAAGGAATTTGATGTTAATGAAAGAAGGATTTGTCATAAGTTCCTAGAAGGGAAGTTATTAGAATGCTTCAGAATTAGGAAGTCCCTAGATTGCACACTGCTAGAAACAGGTAGCACGGGTGCTTCCTCTGGCCTCTTTCTTGAGCACGTGCTATAGGACAATAAGCAGGACAAGCCAGAACTTTGGTTTGATCCAATAAGGTACCTTATATGAACAAATAATCTTAATATGTCATCCTGTTTAGTGACTTGGAATGTGTTATTTTTTGCTCTCTGCAGGGTTTTGAACAAAAAAATAGATGCAGCTTTTTGTGCAACTACTGTTTTTGAAGGAGTGTCAGGTGGGATTGAATGTAGGATGATTTGTAGAAGAAAAGGAGGGAAAAAAGCTTGAAGCCAAGACTTAATTTAGTGGTTGCTGGAAGCCCTTCTAAAAATTGGTTGGGAAGAAGCTCCTGTTGATGGATGCAGGCTGGGAAGATGCTCTCAGAAGAAACAAAGATGAACAGATATTTTTGTGTGACGGTCCTTGCTGGCTAGGTAGTCTTGTGGGATTTTGTATTGGGCTGTGGCTGCAAAGTAATCTGCTTAATTCTGCAAACGCCTTTGCAGACTAAAATCCAATTTCCTACTCATCTGTGAATTTGGATTGAATCTTTATGGATGAGAGCTCTGTGTGTATGTTTTCACTTCTTGCCTTGAATCTGGTCCCAGCAGAGTTCCAGTGCCTTTGTTACGTAATCAAGAAGTACACTTGAAGAAATGGTTTGCATCATGAAACTCGTTCCAATTAGTCTAACTATTAATGAGATTATTGATATTCCAGTGAGATGAATTTGTCTTAAATGTGGAAGAAACTGTTTAGTCCTTCTCAAAAAGAAATCTAGTTGACTGGCAACTGCTTTAGATTAGGAAGGTTTGAAAAGGTCATCTTGAGACTGTGCAGAAAGAGACAGACAGGTATCCAAAGTGGAGATATTAAGTATGTTCTTACTCTCCAAGTTGAGCTGTTCCATTTTCTTAAACTGGTCAGACTGACAGCTAAGAAAGACTGGTCTTCTGAGGTGAAAAATAATAGCCAAAAATGTTTTGTTCTTAGTTTAGCTAGGAGGTTCCATTATTTAGCTAGCTCTGTTGCTTTCCTCTGTGTTACAATAATTATGCAACATAGGATATTTGTATGGTCCTGAACTTGCTTGGCTGTTTCTTGTGACGTGTATCTCCCTATGTCATGCGTCAGAGAAAGGAAAGAAACAGCAGTCGGGTGCCACCGTCAGCTGCTTAAGATCACTTCTATTTTGAGTAGTTAGTTGAAACTGTTTGTCTTGCAGCTCTGCTGTACATTGTACTTCTTGTCAGCATTTTTGTGGGACTGGGAGGAACACTGTCAACTTCCTCAATTGCTGCAAACTGGTCTAATAATTCATAGCTTTTTAACGTGGGTGTTACGAAGGGACTATCAAACTAGTTAGCTACTAAAAGTGTTTGCAGTTAGATCTGAATTACTTGCACTGATTTTAAGGGCTTATTTTTCTCTATTTCAGAGTAAATGGTGATAGGCTTCTTTACTCTCATTCTTATGTAGTCTAAGTATCTGCAGGGATGCAACTAGAAGCAACTGCAAGGAACAGTGAATTGTAGATCTTAAAGTTAACTGACTGTTGTGATTCTGAATGTTTCAGTGGATGTGAGCAGTTACAGACACTGAGTCAAATTCATAGGCAATTTTTTCCTTGAAAGTACGCCATCCTGAAAAGTCTTGCATTTCACCCTCTTTTGTGGAGATTTGCTGCATTTGTCCGCTACACTGAAAGTCCTATGGAAGGTCTTTTGTCTCTCTGAACTCCAAGCGGCAGGAAGGGAATGATTCATTTCTGGTTTGGGCTTTCTTTTCCCCTCCCATATATCAGATGGACATCTATTTTTACTTTCTGATGGTATATCTTTCCAGCTGATACTCAGACAATATCAGTATGTCAGCTGTGCTTAATTCCACTGTGAAGTTAACATATATTTTGACTCACAGCTTTGGTCGATTACAAAGCAGGAGGGGGGTGTCTTCAGCTGAAAAGCAAATGTTCCTGATGAAAGCATAAAGGGTCATTTAATCAACTTGAGGAATCACCTTCTTCATACTCCTTCTTCATACAGCCATAATTCCTTCAACTATGCATATCTCAATTTATTTTCAATAGAAACAGCAATATTTCTGAGTTGGAATATGATTAATAACTTATCTATACTACTTGAACCACTTCAAGAGCTGGTTGATATACAAAAAAGTAAATTAGATGATTTTTACTAGATGTTTTAAATGTCTGATCTATTTTAGCTAAAGTGAACTACAAGCAGGTACTGAAGCAAGCATTGGTGAGCACCTAGTGTACTTAGTCATCTTGAGTTAAGAGGTATTTCTGGGGGCTTGTATTCAGAAGTAAAAAAAATGAATAAATTTGTAGATAACATTTATCCTGAAGTTATCATATTTCTTTCTGCTGGGTTGTATACATTCTTCATATAGATTCCCCAAAACTTTCTTATAAGGGAAACTGAAAACAGGAAACATGTTTGAAAGTTTATGAAGCACCTGCAAAACTGTTCATGTCCAGCTGTGTGATAGTAAGCGTGACCATTACTGTGACCATTATGGAATTCCAAATATCTAACTAGTCCTTAGAAAACAGAAGTCATTAAGGTGTATGAAGTTGAGGTAGTATGCTGTCAAGACATTTCATAGCTGTAGGATGACCTGTATTCTGTGCTGATACAAACAATAGTAGTGTTGCAGGCAAGGTCAAAGCTTAAGTTTTCACAGTGGCCAGATTCCTAGTAGAAGCAACTGGCCTTGTCACCCAGTATGGCATGTGTTTTGCAGGGACATCCATAGAATCCAGCATTGTGAGAGTTGGGCAATTTGCGAAGACCAACAGCACAGTAAATGCCAAATGCTGACCTTTAGTATTTCCCCAGATTTGCCTGTTCCTGTTTACATTGTGTCTTGGTAACTTTGCAACAACTTCCTTCCTTGTGTTTGCAGTCACTGGCAGCATGATTAACTTTTTTCCATAGTAGACTGAAAGCCTACTGGAAGTCTTGTTTCTTCTGAAGCTAACAGTCCAAAACTGTTGTATTTGCATGAAACCTGGTCTTATTGGGATGAAGAGGGAGTTACTTTTTTCTTATTTTCACTTTGTGTTCTGTTTTGCAGGCATGCAGAAGTGATGAAGAAAATAATCGAGACTGTTGCAGAAGGTGGGGGAGAACTTGGAGTTCACATGTATCCTTTTCTGTTACTACAGGATATTCTTGTAGCATAAGGAGCCCTTACCTCAAACTTCCTAACACAATTGTGTGTGAAAGCAGTAAACTGCTTGTGGTAGCACTTATTAGAGTTCTGGGATGAGCTCCTTTGAACAAACTGTTAACCAGGTGCAGGGTGGGAGAGTGGCAGGAGCAATGATGCAAACATATAGGATTGAAAGGACAGACTTGAGACTTTTTAGGGATGTGAAGAAAGTAGCTGTGAATATGAAACTGGAATTCCAGTGTAGGAGGGTGAGGCTGGAGGTTTGTAGACTCTGACCAGAGTGTAATCACTCATCTTGGTACAACAGCTTCTGTATTAGGTTTGGATCTGAGACTTACTTCTGAAAGACGTAGAGATCCTGTTCTTCTCAACTCTGCATGTGGGCAATATCTTGGTAAAATGTTTAGCTGACAGAAGGAGGAGTGAAAATTCTGAAACGGTTGTGAACATCAATATCAAATGCCTCACATCTAGAATTTTCTATTTATGAGAGGTGGCTGATCTTAGTTATGCTTTGTAGTAGTTAATAGTATGCTTTCTGACTGAAATAATTGTCATATTAGAAGCAAGTACATCCTTTCAAAATGGTGTTCTGACTACTTTTGTTGCTGTAAATCAAGCAAGGGAAAGGTTACTGAGCAGCTATAGGTGCGGAATCATTAAAATTTTTCACCATTGAATTGCTCAATTTGTGCAATAAGCAACTAATACTGAAGTGGAAAAGATGATTTCTGGCAAGGTAGTTCAAGTCTTATAATCAATAGTTAGAAAAAGCTTATTTTCAAGACTTTGATTACTTTTTTTGCTATTGTTTAACAAAATAAGGGAGGTTTAACAGGTAGTTTCTTCCCTCATTATCACATATTTTGTTTGCCAAGAAATGGTCCATAAGGCTGACATGCCAAAATAGTTTACTTATATCCTGTACCAAGGTAACTTAATTGCCAGTTCAAGGCATTAACGTAACTCTTCAGTTTGCTGCCTGCCTACATCCCAGGTGGATATTTTAGTTTATAGTTACCCAGTGTCCTCCAGAGTGCAGATTCAGGCCCAATGGGCATTTGAATGCAATACAAGGGAGATGAGGACCATCTTCACTACACAGGCAGACTTTTCAGCTTAGCAAGGCTAATCTCTGCTTTCCCTCATCAACAGGAAGGAACTCTTTCAAAGGATGGTTCAGAACAGGAACCTATTTATTTTTCTGAGCCACTGAAACACTGAGGAGGAGCCTGCTTTCCCTGCAACTACAGGAAGGTAGCTAGGGGTTAACCGTGTTAGGTGCAATTCACCTTGGCATTTGTTAATAACAAATATTAAATAAGTAAATAGGATCATAAATGTTTGCATGGTGTTTGTAAGATTTATTGAAAGTAGCTCCTAGTTTCCTGCTTTAACTTAGAAGTTTGTATGTTTGGACAACCTTCAGAAGTCATTACCAGAGTTCTGCTGTATTGTATTTCCCTAACTGTATAATTGCTAGGTGGTGTTTTTCCTGTTTATGAGCAATACTGTTGAGCAGACCTGAGAATATGACTTCTGTTTTGTTTTGCAAGATTACTAGCTACTGCACGTTTTCCTTAATAAGAAACTCAGGTACCTTCTTATTTTCTTGAAATTTGTACAGGCAGTCATTCCAACGATAGAATACGACTACACGAGGCACTTTACAATGTAACTACAATAAGAGATGTCCTCCTCCAATTACCAGATCTTTTTTTAAATAACCTATCCATGTGACTTACACAACATTATACACAATTTCTGTAACTAAGCTTTTATCAAGTTAATGCATTAAAATAAAATGTTCCATTACCAGCCTTTTTAATAAAAATCTTTGTGTGTAATATAAATAAATCACTTTCATTCCAATACAGACATTGAGCTAAAAGATGGGATTTTTTAGCCATAATTCCTTCAATTTACTTTCAACAGAAGACTATTTTTGTCTATATTGGAAGCTAAAATATATTTTTCTAGTAGAATCCTAACGCATTCTGCTTCATTACTGGTTCCTGAAAATGTGATATTTTCTTTTTTCCCCCCTCCTATTTAAATTCACTTGAAAGTTATGTAGGTTTTTTCCTGGTTATGGATGGTCGTGTATCCTCTAACTGGAGCAGGATTTTGAAAGCTGAAAGAAAATAAGTGATCATCTTATCAGGAAAGTTTGACTGCATCTTAAACTGAAACAACTGTAACTAACCAATCTTTGAAAGCTAATTTAGATTTACTCTTGAGCAAGCTAAGTGTTCTGAGATGGAATTTTTGAGGAAACAAAGGAGGAATATTGATATTTAGTCTGTTCATCTTGTAATAAAGGCAAGAACAGTGTTATTCACAAAATTACAACTTAAGAGTAAAGGGAGAAGGTGGCTATGGTAGAGCAAGGTTCAGTCTTGATTAATTCTCTGCCTC
The DNA here is from genome assembly GCA_013389865.1 of Piaya cayana. Classification (NCBI taxonomy): domain Eukaryota; kingdom Metazoa; phylum Chordata; class Aves; order Cuculiformes; family Coccyzidae; genus Piaya; species Piaya cayana. Next base: position 184,299 of record WAAB01002100.1, read on the forward strand.
AACTACAATAACAATCTAATAGCATGGTTTCCTTTTGGGGTTAAATAAATATACATGGAGATGTTTGTGAATTCAGATATCGCAGATGCACCCAGGCTTTAGCAGCCACTTTCTGCACTGTAAAACAAGTTTTTCATTAATGGAGATGGGAGGAAAGAACCATCACATGTATATGCTTGAGTGTAGAAACATATATATACACACTACATTCACTTGAACTCTGTTTAGCTTTCAGGACATAACATCTTTGACTCCCAAACATCCAACTTGCACTCTGCAAGGTTATCTGAAGTTGGGTGTCTGCAATGGTCTGAATTTACTTTTGGGTAGGAAAGTTGGTCCCTGTCCTGGCACAATTGGTCTTGCTTACATGGGAGCCCGTAATCAAATTCTGTGTACTACACTTAAATTGGCTTTCCTCTTTTGATATCTATCTTCACTTCCTCTTTGCCAGGCAATATGTTAAGCAATGTCTGTATATGTTAAGAGTAATGCTAGCTGAAACATGTTAAAACTACACGCACTGAGTCATGCCATAGAATTTTCCCTATCAGACTAACCTCAAAGTTGTTTTGGTTTTTTGGTAACAAAGGAAGTAGCTATCCTCTGCCCAAGAAATAGGGGGATTTGAAGAGGAGCAAAGAGGGAGTATGACTTAAAATAACCAGCAGTGATGTATATACTTTTTTTTCCTTTGCTCTGTCAGAATCATCCTTGAAACATCCTTTTCACTAAAAAGTGTCTGTTCTCCCTATTTAGGAAGGAGAATTATTCTTCCACTGGTCATTAGTATGTTTACTTAACAAGATATCACATTCTTTGTCAAGCTGTTGATGGAAGTAAGTGGCATGATTTTTTTTTTCCTAAGATATAAACTCACTAAGGCCTCCCACCTTAGCAGATAAACAGAGGAGTAGCAGAACTAAAGAGAACTTGCCAATGGCTTCCACCAGCACCACAATATCTAATGTCTTATGGTATTTGTAACACTAAAATATCTAGTATCACAAAACTCAATGCTTAGTGCTCTGCTTGGCTGGGTATCAATGTGGCTGCAGCTGAGAAAGAAACTTTGACCCATGTACACTTGCAGCAGTTGTACGTTAATTCTTTTATTCTGTTCAGGACTGGTGTTAAAAATGCCTGTTAGAGGGGAGAATTGCTGGTGTATGAAGTGCTATAGATGTGTGCAAACAGAGTCACATCAGTTGTAGCTTCTACCAAATCTTACACTGTCATTAATTGACTGAATTTTGCCTCTAGGTCACAATAGCTTCTGAGAGCTTCTGCTTTGCGGGAGTCCCTTTCCTTCTGCACATCTTACAGTTGTGGCTCTTGCCTTCTAGATCTTTACCTCTTGATGTTGGACTTTGAGTACATTCTAGTTTACAGGTGCCACATGCAGTTGAAGATGCGGAAGCAAAATTTCACCTACTGAAACTGAACCAATGTTGTGCACAGGGAGTGGATTGTGATGCAAAGGGAATAACCTTACAGAGATTTAAAGTAACGATAATACAAGCTCTGTTGTCAAACTGAAGACACCTAGGCCTCAACTTGCATGACATACTTTTAAAAGTCACGGAAGACTTGCTTCCAGTACAGAATAAATGTGGAATAAAAAACCCCAAAGCTGTTAACTTCCAAGCAATACCTAGGATGTGTTCATCTGTATTTAAGTCTTCTAAAAGTCTAATCAAAGTCTAAGTAGTGAAGGGTGGAAGTAGCATTAAAGAATGAGGGCAATTTAAACTTTGTCCTTTTGTGGTTACATTTTTTTAGGTGTGGAAAAGTGGAACTTGTTTAACCAGCTTGCTAGCAATCAGCCTGATCCATTTCTAGAGAACTAGAATGCCTTGAATTTGCCAGGATGTTGTTAAGTCCATAGGGACTTGTGTAATTTAATGTAATTTTTTTTATAGCACACTTTCAGTTCCGACAAGGATTTACAATGAAAAAAAGTGCAAATCTTCCTAGTTGCAAACTAGCAATCCTGTACTACCCGGTTAACATGTTGTGGGTACCAATTCTTACTGCTTTTATTCTCAACAGAAAACAAGCCAAGTTGAACGTGCTGGTAGACTGACTTAGCATGAGGGCAGCTGGTCCGATTTAACATATCAGCTGTGAGCCTAGGCAAATAAAGAAATCTCTTAGTAAAGATGACAAACTGGAACACAGAGAACACAAACAAGGTTTAAGAGCAGAAGCAAAACTCTTTGTGGAGCCAAACTGAAAATTTTCTGGCAAAAATTAAGCACACATAAAAAAATTTTTAAAAGAGGCTTCTTTGGGGTCAGTCTAAAATTTTGAGTCAGACATTATTAATGTAGTTTTTGAAGAGGAAGCTAGTGTGTTATTTCTTTTTGTTCCTTAAAATTATTTCCTTTTCTGACCAACAGCCAGTGGTCCTAGACAATTGTGTTAAAGTGCTGAAATTAGATTTGGCAATGTTTAGATAATTCACATATTTCTATTTCTCTGAAACTGTTCTTTGAATTCAGCATTTCTGTGCTAATCATTTTTGTTCCTGCTAAATAACTGGTTTGGGCAAATTTATTATCTGGAGAAACACCCAATTCTAATTAAGGACACTTGCTTTTCTCCTAAGGAAAAATACAGATTTAAAACCTGAATGTACCTAGGTTTAAATCAACATGATTACGTGTCTCCTAAAGCTGTTGGCACCACAGCGGTCAGAAATGCTGATCTACATTCTACTGCCCTGTAGTGTTTATGGCCACAGAAGTCACACGACCTGCCTTTCTTTAACAGTTATACAGAATGTGGTGGTGTATGAGCTGCCGTCAAATGCAAGATGCATATCCCTGTTGCTTTTGAATACACTGTCATAAATAAAGCCTAAGTTTCTCTGTCATCTTTTCTTTTTGCTGGCTCATGTTGTTTTGGACATAGAAGTTTAAAGTAAATGTAGTAAACCCATCCATTTCACAGATTAACCTCTCTTGGCTTTAGCACCTTCTTCCAGAAGTGAAGGTATTTGTCTGATGGCTTCTGTTCCAAGTTGTGCCTGGCAGATTTGGTAAGTGCCCTCTCTTGTCTTTTACCTACATTCAGAACCAGGTGTTCACTGCTGATCAATAATTAACTCCTTGTTTGCCCATGAAAGTCCTTTCACCCTGCCCTAAACAAAGTATGCTTGCTGGACCATTGTGCATTGATTTGTGTGTTTGAGAGAGACGTGTTAGGATGTTATTAGCAACCAATTAACTAATGGGTTTACCACTTTTTCTTCTCTATAGTGGCTCATTCTCTGTCACTAGAGTACAGTTGTTGAAACTGATGCCAGCCGTCAGGATATAGCCGCCTGCTAGCATGTAGGATAGCTTTTGTGATGAAGCAGAACCAAATTTATGATGGGGCCTAATCTATAATTAGCAGAAAGTTGCAAATCACTTTCCAGCTCTTTTTAAGAGTTATCTGCTCTTAATCACTCAGACTCAGTCTAGGGTGTTCTTGTTAAAAAACTGGCAGTCCCAGTTAGTTTCAAAGGTCAGCCTTGGAGCAATACTGTGAATATACTCTTAATTCACGTGTAGCATAACACAGACTGGTACCATAATTACTGGGTATGAGAGCAGACAGTAATCTTCCTCAATTAAAAGATGCCAACATGATTTGAGTTTTAAAAAGTAGTGATTATGCTTCTCTTTCAATGTTTTCATTTGGCATTTCACTATCAGGGCATCCTAAAGGTTCTTAGTTTGGGGAATAACTTTGTTCGTTGTGCTGGCAAAACAATCTGTGCTGGCAAAACAATCTATGCAGAATGGACTTGATCTGTGCTCCTCCATGCATGGTTTTAATGTTGCAGGTGAACAAATGGAAATTACAGGTAAGCAATGAGGATAAAATATGAAGTTTGCTGCATATGCAGTGTGGTAAAGTAGAAGCAGCTAAGATCGTGGCTATATATATCAATAGGCAATAAAGCTGTATTGCCTTGAAAGACTTCAACCTGAAGAATGTGTTCTTATAGTCACTTGTCATGTGAGTAATAGCAATACCTTGTGTGCAACCATTGTTAACTACAAAAAGTTGTATGTATTAGGTTTTCATCATGTCAGAGGATACAATTGCACGCATGAGAAATTAATGGTCAGGTGAAAAGGAGCAAGGTCTTTGGGTTATTAATAATGATTTTCAGAACACTGAGAAACTTGCCAAAACCTTGAGGAGACAATGTGATGTGATAGCTTAAAGTAAAGAAAATGGGGAAATTAAAAAAAAACCAGTCTGTTCCTGATTGTTTCAGGCAGCTCAGTCTTACATTGATCCTAAGAGGTGAGGGGAAAAGAAGAAAATAAAGGAGTAGCCAGTATTGGACTTCTTTTGTTCTTAAGGGATTAAAGAAGGGGTAATAACATGCTATTCAATGTGGCTTAATAGAGAATGTATCTGGTCTAAATTGATATACATCTTTAAAATTCTCAGTGTTATCGGCCACCCTTGTAAAAGTAATTTCACTGATGTAATGCTTTTTCAATTCCATTTGCTTTAATTGATACTGCATGATTCATTGGCTAAGACATTTGAGAAATACAACCCACAAATTCATCAAAATGGATAAAAGTAATTAATTAGTGTCATTTTTGAGGATTCCCAGCTCGCAGTCCCACAGCAAGGGATTTTAAGCAGGTATTGTGGGTGCTGAATTTTAACCTGCAATATTTTGGCCTTTATTAGAGGGAAGAATTAAGTATTAGAAACCTGTAATGGAAAATTCAAATTCAAACAGTTCATCAAACAGAATTATAGGAAGACTTGTTTAAAATGCATTTTAGTTTCATCTCCTCAGCCAGTCATAAGAATACAAGAAGGTCTTCAAATCCCTGTATGGGAAGGAGCTTTAGGAAAACAGTTGTAAATCTCACCGGTGGAGCTTTCGACTCAAACATGGATAAGATTCTGTTTTGATAAAGATAATATTTAAATAATAAAGTATAATGTTTTCTGTGTGCTTCTGTATGAATCTTGAAGACCTGAAGATGAGACGAGATAACTTAAAAGTGAAGGTGGTTTAGGTTTAACAGAGTGTCAGACACTTCAGCACTGGCTGCTTCCCATTATTTTTTCCAGTCTGGACTGAAGGAAAGAATTGTTCAGCTGCCCAGATATTTTTTTCATAAAACCTCAGTTATAGGTGTTTTCACACCAACTATTAAACTCCTAAGCACCAGCATTGAAATGGATCCTGAGCCAGAGATTAGGACCAAACTAGAAATGAGGCAAATATTATAGCTTTTTTTCTTAAAAATTACTGAAGTAGTTTAGCAAGGATTATGGTGAGTTCTTTAATCAAAACAATAATCAGTTAGTATTGAAATACTATTAGACTGTGTTTACCTGAGTTATTCTCTTCAATATCACTACACGTGTTCTTGTCCAACTTAGTTGTCACTGGATTCAGGGTTTTTTCCTTGTCATACATATGTCAAAGCGGCTCATGGGATAAACTCTATGCAGATGCAGTAGGAGGTAATTTAAGTTCAGTTTGCTGCTTTGAAACTGTTTCATGATGGCCATAGTCTTATGCTGCCCAAATGGTTGTTTTCAGGTTTAGGGACCAAGCTATTCTGAAATTCGGTAGAGTGTTTGGCTATTGGTGGTCTTCCTTTATTTTTTTTTCCCCCAGTCATCTTCTCTGGTCTCTTCTAAGGCCATGTGGTACCATATTGTTTGGACAGAACTAAATTGGTAGTTAGGCCACTCTGCTGTTGAACAGTGTATCAAACTTATAATGGATCAGGTTTTCTTGTGAAGCATTCTGAGGGAACATTCTTATTTTTGTCTGAATCTGGAAATTATTCTGGTTTGGAGGCTTAGGTAAAATTTTCGTTAAAACATTAGCAAAACGTTACTTGAAAAAGTTCTTGTGATCCATCTGTGAAAAAAGATAGGTAGGGATTTTTCTTTTTCCTGGTAATCCCAGCATATGGAAAACACCTGTGACAATTTTCCTGTTGTTTCAACAAGTTTCTAAGCACTGACAAAAGCGAGGAAACATTTTTGGTGATATAGTTGACATTGGTAATTACCTTATCAAAAGTTATTTTCTTTACCATTTATTTTTACATAAGTGTCAACAGATCATAATCAAGACTAGATTAGAAAGGTTCTGGCTACAAACAAATCTTCAGGCTGACCTGTTAGCTGCCACTGAGAAGCCTGTTCGTTATCCATTACCTGAGATACTTGAGAGTGTAGTAGGAACTAAACTGAAGCTGACAACATGTTTGGAAAGGTTACTGACTTACTACTACGTATGCAGTATATGGCATTCTGAACTAGATTTGAGCAAGGTTTAGCTCTGCATCCACTTCTAGTCCCCACACCTAAGCATTTTGCTTTATAAGCGGGAATGATTTCTTAGGAGATGAAGCACCTAACCTGGAAATTTCCATTAGTGCCAGCTGTATGCTCAGTTTCCGTTTTCTGGAAAGACAGAAAATATGCCCCCTGTTTGTCTTAACTATGCAAGTTAAACATCCTGGAATTGTAAGTAATCTAAGTAAATATTTTGTGCCTCTGATACCCTGCTGCTTCAGTAGACAATGACCCATCCATAGTCTGTACTGGGGCTGAAGCTGCTTCTCTTGGTGCTTGTCTCTCCCAGAAGATGGTGTGGAGGAGGGGAAGGAAGGTAGTTTAAATAGTTTATCTCTATTGGATCTCTGTCAGTAAGGGGAGGAGGAGGTGAAGAGCAATGACCTGAGCATAGCAAATGCTGTTACCCTCTTGCATCACAATTATTTCATTTCTGAGGGGAAGTTAGAAGCAGCCGCCGCAATAAAAGTAGCAGTTTCTGCCTCATCTTCCAGAGCACCATCAGCAGGCATCTGTACCATGACACTCCGCTGCACGCGTCTTTTTCTCTTGCTTCTGCTTGGCTCATGGTGGCCAGACTCAGAGGATTATGTGGTGGGAGCTGTGAAGGTCAGGGAGCACTATATAGCTGCACAGATCACTAGCTGGACCTACAAACCAAGATCTGAGGAGAAGTCCAGGTAACAATGTACAGGATAAGAAGGATGAAACTAGTCCTTTCTTGTGACTGAAAGTGTTTTGTGTCTCCTGTCCTCTGTGGAATTTTAGAGCCCAGGAGGACTTTAGAGCCTGATCTGTTCACTGCAGAGGAACTTACATGGCTTTAAACAGAATGATCTGGAGGCAGTGAAATATTAAAAGTTCCTTTTTATTTACTTCGTTAGTGGATAGAATTATTTTTATGCTTTCAGGGTACTCTTGTTAAGTATGTTTCAGGGCTTCCTTTTATCATCTGTGTGGGTTGATGTTTGTTGTTTGTTTTTCTTAATATAATTATTTCAAGTATATGGGGTTTGGGAAATGTTAAGTTAAATTGGGGTTTTGCAAGATTTCAAAAACTTCAGACTTCAGGATTTGCTGAAGGAATAAATATGTTCCAATTTGGATGCTATCACTTTCACTTAAACCAGAGCCTGATGAACTTTGGAACAAGTTATGTTTGTGTTTTTCAGTAGATTTTGTGAAATGTCTGTCCCAAGTTCTGCCAAGTAAACGCTGTAAGATCAAGCATTGCTATACTTCATTAAGGAAAAATAGTAATTTGGATGTAGTTTAGAGTTCTGTTTAAATTAAGGTTCATTCTTATGCTGTGTTCACTGTAGTCACCATATATAGCTTTTATTTGATTATGAAGTGTGATGCACAGGTTACTTATTCTACATTGAAAGGAATATTTGGATACTACTGCATTTTTTTATATTGGTAATGTCTTGGTGGGTTTTTTTTGTTGTGGGTTTTTTTTAAAGTATGTATTGCATTTCTGGATGTTATGGAAAGGAAATTTCTAGCTCAGATTTAGACTGTCTAGTCTTTTTTTGAAGACTTAATTAAAACAAAGTTTCTGTGATTGCTAAAACTTCTTTTGGAAGTTTTCATTCATCTGATATAAGCATAATGTCAAACTGGCAAGACAAAAGAAAACACGATTTAGATGTAGGAATATGAAACCAAATGCCATTGAAGAAATAACCCGGACATATGAATTAAGTAGAACTCCATTCTTATCTGCACTGGATGCCTCAGTGTAAGCATCAGCTGCTGTTTTGTTAAATGTCACATTGTTGATAGTCTGTTTTTGTGCAGTAGAGACCCACAAGACTGTCTGAAACTTCACATGAAATACTCTGTAATTAGCTAGAGGTTTTTCATCCACAGTGCCTCTTGAGATATCTCACATAAGTATTTAGAGCAAGTCTCCCAAATGGGAGATCCCAAATGGGTTGCAAAAAAGTGTAGAGCTTACAGAAATTTAACTAAAAAAAAGAAATACAAAAAAGCAACCGAACAATCTAAGCAACAAAAAAACCCACAACAAAACCAAAACACACCAACACAGATACTCACGAAGGAAGATCTAATGGCTTGGATACCAAAGGCATTTGGGAATGTAACTTGCTGTGATTTCAGTAGAAGCTGAATGTCTAAATACACTGCAAGAATCTGATACTTTACTGCTTTTGGTTCTAAATAACTGAAGGGAGACTGAAAAGAAAATTAGTTCTTCCTGATCCATTTCCTTAATTTTTCAATCCTTCAAGCTAGAAAAGGACACTTAGCTTCTGTGAGTGTTAGTTGTCTTATCTTTGTAAAGATTTATTTGTTACTATGTCCAGGTGATACTTCTAACACTTCAGAGCCAAGTGAAAATGTAATATCTGTGCACGCTGCATTGCTGCTGCCATTCCTAAAAGTTATGTAACTAGACCTGCTTGCGTAGTTCGAGATTTCTGAAGTGTCAGCTAGCTACGTGTTTTGTTCCTTCTCGCTATAGAGTTGGCGTTGTATAGCATCATAGCCTTATTTGCATAATCTAGTGAACATTGCCACGTTAGGGCAGCACTTATCAGTGAAGGTTATGGATCAGGTCCTCTGCTTAGAGTGAAACAAAATCGTATCTGTGGCTTCAAAGCCAGGGGAATGGATTGAAACATGAGCTGTTTCTGACTGACATTTGTGTTGTGAGTGCAAGGCAGAGGAATTTACGAAAGATCTCTACAAAAGGAGGTCTCCCTCTTATGCACCCTGGATGTCACTGTTCTTTATGCCCAGCTTCTCTCTGCTCAAGCAGCTTATCAGCTTCCCCCCAGTCAAATGTACCTGAAAGGATATTGCAAAAAAAAAAAAATCAAGTGGAATCACTGTTGGATCCAGTCATCATACATACTATAAGAAATCAACCAATAAATGTGAAACGAGATGCAGGCTGTTACCTCTCTGGTCCTCCTCATTTTCATTCCAGAGGTGGTGTGTGCTGGCTTCCTTTTGCTTGCCTAAATATTTTCTAAGAAAACATTGTGTGGTTCACTGATTACCCAATTCATTTACATAACAAGACTAAAGACACTTGCATTGTTTCTCAGAAAGCAATTTTCTGACTTGCTGTGAGATCTTTAGTTGTTGTCGGAGAGCACCTTTGTGCTTGTGTCCAAGGTCACTGCTGCTGCAGAAGTTTGCTGTTAATGTTGTTGAATTACAAGTCTTAAAAGTTGAAGCATGGGAGTGGGTAAAAGAGAAAGTCAGGTTTCTGTCACTATGTTTTACTAGATGCTTTCTAGGTTAAACATGGTCAAAGCATCTTCCTCTGTATCTTAAATGGGCAAAACAGACATTGCAGAATCAAAAGGACTTACAGAAAACACCGGCAATATCAGGGGTAAACTGCTAGGTTCTGTAATTGAATGTCTAATATGAAATGTCACATCTTGGGAACCTCAGATTCAGTAGAGTAAGAGGGAGATAGGAAGGCCCTACAAAGAGCTGAACTGTTCCTTGCCTTCAGCAAAATGTGCAAGTGATTAATTGTAATTCCAAGATTCCTTTCTGAGATATCTGTTAAACAGCAAGGGTGTCTCTGAGGATCTTCGTCCTTGTAGCTATTTTTTTTTAACTTGTTTGGTTTCAGATTGGACCATTCAGATCCTGTGTTTAAGAAAATTTCCTACAGAGAATATGAAGAGGATTTTAAAAAAGAAAAGCCAGCAAATGTATTTGCAGGTAAACACAAAGGAAATGTTCTGAGTATTTTTGTTTCTTGCTTGTTATAAAGCCAGTAACAAGCTAAGGAGGCTTGCGGTTTTGTATCTGTTGTTTTGCACATAAACCAAATAGGTACAGAGGATTAGGTCTCTGCAGTGCACTACTTCAAAGGCCATAGAGAGGCTGGGGTGCTGTGCTCTCTGCAAATTAATTGCACGGTACAACGTTTTTCCTTTTGTTTTCAGCATCTGATGAGACTTCCCATGCACATTTACACTTGTATGGCACAGTCACAGTGCTGATACTATAAGTTCACATTGAAAGACGCTTAAGACCTGAGTTTTAGTGCTTTCAATAGATCAGTGGGAAGGGAAAGAAAAACTGTGAGGTTGAATGTGAACAATGTCCCCTTGCCTTTGCATCTGTTATGGCTTGAAGACGCCTTGGATGGAGACAAGTTCTCATGCCATACATAACAGTGCTTGTGTTCCAATACTTATGCAGAGTGCTTATATAGTCTGTCAGTGTTCCAAATTAGTAAATGAAATCATGGAATCATAGAATGGTTTGGGTTGGAAGGGACCTTAAAGATGATCTAGTTCCAACCTCCCTGTCGTGGGCTGGGACATGTCCCACCAGACCAGGCTGCTCAAGGCCCCATCCAACCTGGCCTTGGACACCTCCAGGGATGGGGCAGCCACAGGTTCCCTGGGCAACCTGTGCCAGGGCCTCACCACGCACAACAGGAAAAAAAATATTCCTAATATCTAATCTAAATCTGCCCTCTTTCAGCTTAAACCCACTACCCCTCATAACTGCAGTCCCTGATAAAGAACTCCTCCTCAGCTTTCCTGTAGCTACCTTTAAGGCTGCTTTAAGGTCTCCCCTGAGCCTTCCCTTCTCCAGGCTGAAATTTCAAAGGAAATGTGTTGGTGACATGAAATCATTATGAGCTGCCCAGGTAGTCTAGTCTAGGTATGATTCCTTCTAGATTTCCTTAGCAGGTTTTATTCTATTGCTTGGTTTCACAACATGGGGACTAGGGATACAAGCCTCTCTTGAAACCTTTAGCAGGGTATGCCTCAAGAAAATTGTAACATGGAACTGATTATTTAGATAACATTTGGGAACTGAAAGATCTGGCATTGAAAGTGCTACTCTAAGAAACATGCTTCAACCCCTTTCTCTAAACTCTTAAACAATGTCTGCCTTCCTCAAACTGTTTAATTAAATTGTTAGTGAAGGATTCCTAGGAATTCCCAATGAACCTCAGCATGAATCTTTTGATAAATTTTCTGCACCTGGAAATAATGGGTTTTTTCCCAAATTACCATTTTCCTGTGATTTTTAAGTCCTAGTTGTTGGACATACAATTTATAGCATTCCTGACTGAGCTGCAGTTTTTAAATCCCCACATGCCTTTTTACTGGTAAGTCTTCTTTACAATGGCATTACGTTCTCTGCCTGTATTACTTTTGCAACTTGTAATTTGAGAGTTCACATTCCCTAATGAGAGGGAATAACTTTGTTTCACTAGATATTAATTTTCTTCACGTTTTCCTCTCTATCTGGACTAACTACAGGACTTCTGGGACCAACTCTGCATGCTGAAGTGGGAGATACTTTAGTTGTTCACCTTAAGAATATGGCTGACAAGCCAGTCAGTATTCACCCCCAAGGCATACTTTACAGCAAAAATGCAGAAGGTAAATACTATAAAAACTCCATGTTCATTTACTTGTAGACTACTGCATGAAATATTGGGAANAAGGTAAATACTATAAAAACTCCATGTTCATTTACTTGTGGACTACTGCATGAAATATTGGGAAGGACCCAGACCAGTGTTTCAGGATGTGTGACACAAGTACCTGTTGATCCTGGATTAAAACTTCACATCCATTAGCTCCTTTCTTGTTCTAGTGAGTGTTATCTGACATACAGTATTCTGACCTGCCTGTGTGCTGATGTTGTTTCACAGAATGACAGAGTGCTTGAGTTTGGAAGGCATATCTGGAGGTCGTCTGGTCCAACCTCCATGAAATCGCAAAATATTGCATTTCAGGACATGAAAATTCTTTAAGACAGGCACTAGAAAAAAATTTCTAAGTCCTTTGCAGCAGTGTGCATCAAGGTGTTATTAGTAAAGGCAGTTGACAGCACTGATCGTGTTATGATGCTTAGCATTTCATGCTCAGTTTTGTGGTGTTTTGCTGCTGGAACTATTGTGAGGCTAACAAAGAGAGATATAAACTGTGACAATTAAATGTCTGCAGTAGCACAGGTTGCATTGGATTGACCATGCTCCTTGGATTAGCCTGCTCTGGGTGCTGAGCCAGAGCTCTCCCTTTCAATTTACACATTTATTCAAGGCTTTGTTTGTTTTGCAACCCCATTTTGTGGAGTTGAACAGAATATGTTATTGGAAGTGATATGTAGTTCAGTTTGACTGTCTTATCAATGTGCCTTCAGCTCCTAGGATTTTGTTTCTTGGGTCCCCTTCATCCTATTGCAGCTTTGTTGGATACTGTGGGCATAGTTGCGAGCAGTTACTGCCATCTGGATATGCTGTCCCTGAAAGGTCTGAGCCAGCAAGGCAGTCTAGCCTGTGCAATGGCTTTATGACAGAGAACTGGAAAGCTGACACAGCGGGTGGTATTCCTCCATGGATTATCACCTAGCACAGACTCAAGCGTGATGCCATCCTAACTCTAGTTAGACTGATGAAGAGCCCCACCTTCTGGCAGTGATTATAGTTGTAGGAAACCTTCAATCTATAAGAAATAGGATGGTGGAATAGCTACTCCCTCTGCTGCTCTCCCCAGTGTGAGTGGGATTATGAATTCTCTCTTTGAAGCTGAAGTATCCTGTAGGCAAGAAACAAACCAAACTTTTGGAATTCATTGTAAGGGGACATTCCAGATGATTTAACTACTCTTTGTCTTCATGCCTCTCTACTGGCACTTTTTTTTTTCTGGCAGGCTCCCTGTATGATGACAGAACATCATCTGCAGAAAAACGAGATGATGCTGTACTTCCAGGCCAGATCTACACATATGTGTGGGATATAACAGAAGAAGTTGGTCCAAGAGAATCTGACCTTCCTTGTCTTACTTATGCATATTATTCTCATGAGAACATGGCAATGGATTTTAACTCTGGTCTGATCGGAGCACTGCTTATCTGTAAGAAAGGTAACAAAATGCTTTAAAACTACCATAAGGTAATATAGTTTCATTACTTAATAAAGTTAAGATTGTATGATAATGAGGGAAGATATGCTGTTTTCCTTTTCACATCTTTACCTGCAGTTGGAGGTAAATGGTTTTCAACATCTTTCTTTCAGATGTTGACATTTTCAAATGCCAGCTTTCATGCAGTTCCAGAGAACACTGCAAATAGATACATTTGCCTGTACTGGTTGCATTTTCAGTTGCTTAACTGCTTAAAACATGACCTGAAATTTCCTATCTTAGAATAAATGTTTTTTAAAGCTTCATTCTAAATGGTTCGGCCATTCCAGAAAATAGGAGAGAACATAATTGGTTTTTCATTGTCTTTTAAAGGTTGTCTGATCAAGGGGCTGTAGTACAGCCTTCTGTAACAAGGGTTTGAAATCACAGAGCAGTCTGTCTTTGGCTAGTCATTTGAGAATGTGGCCAAATTTGAACAGAAAAGAAATCTTTGAAAATTGCTTTGCATGTGATCAGGAACTTGAGATTTTAGCAGTGGGAGTTGCTGAATTCTATGTCCACTACTATGAAATAGTGTCTTGTAGGGCTTCTAAGTAACCGCTAGGTATATGCCAGTGATTTGAGGGAAGTTTGAAACAGCATATCATTGTGTAAGTTATGTGCACTGCTTGTTGATCCCTTAAATGCTAATTTTTTCCAAGTTACATAGCATTCTTTTAGTGAGAGCTCTGAGTTTAGTTTGATTCTTTTTCCTTGTAGCTTGAGTCAAACGTTTTGTGTGGATTGCAGACTGCGTGGACCTGGACCTTGAAGCTTTCCTGAAAGTAAACATAAAACTGGTTCAGTGTGGACTGTACAAGAGCACTCTTCTCACTTATATTTAACTGTTTAGTTGCAGAACACGTCACCTCAAAGGAGTGGAATTAATTATGTTCCTCCTGAAGTTTTTAGTGCTTTTAATATTATCTAGGGCATGTTATTTTCCCAATTTTCTTGTGTTTGCTTTCTCTGTGTTCTTGTGTATGTGTGCATTTTGTGGCATATTGGTGGAGTTAGTCTGGGCAAATGCCTTGATATTACTTATTTTCCATCCTTCTCAAATTCATGTACATGTGGTGGACTTGAGTTGGATATGAGTTTGGGATGGATTGGTTTGACCACTACCTTCAAGACAATTTGAGCATAAGTTTATAACTATAGCAAGACAAATGGCTAGCTATTCATATTTTTAAGATTTCATAGAATCATAGGATGGTTTGGGTTGGAAGGAACCTTAAAGATCATCTAGTTCCAACTCCCCTGCCATGGGCAGGGACATGTCTTGCTAGATCAGGCTGCCCAATGCTCAACCTGGCCTTGAACACCTCCAGGGATGGCACATGCACAACTTTTCTAGGGAAACTGTGCCAGTGACTCACCACTCTCATGGTGAAGAAATTCGTCCTTACATCAAGCCTAAATCTGCACCTCTCCAGTGTATACCCATTGCCCCTCATCCTGTCACTCCATACCCTTTGTAAACAGTCCTTCCCCAGCTTTCTTCTAGCCCTTTCAGGTACTGGAAGGTCACTGTAAGATCTCCTCAGAGCCTTCCCTTCTCCAGGCTGAACAACCCCATCTCTCTCAGCCTGTCCTCATATGGGAGGTGCTCCAGTGCTCTGATCATCTTTGTAGCCCTCCTCTTAACCCATTCTAACTGTTTCATATCCTCCTTATTTTGAGGATCCCAGAACTGGACACAATGCTCCAAGTGGGGTCTCACAAGAGTAAAGGGTCAGAATCACCTCCCTCTCCCTGCTGGCCATGCTTCTTTTATGCAGCCCAGGATACAGTTGGCCTTCTGGGCTGTGAGCACATGTTGCCAGCTCAGGGGTTCTTTGACTGGGCACTGCCTGTGGTAGGTGTCCAACACACCTGTGTATTTTGTCTGTGTTTTTGTTAAGATCTTCACAGCAGCTCATACAGTGCTGGTTCTGGATTTGTGACTAGATAGTGTGAATTATTGCATCCATGTTTCAGCTGTTGCTCAGCAGTTCTCGCACAGTGTCAAGGGTTTAATTGATCCTGCTCAGACCTCCCCAGCTATAATAGGCTGGTGGTAGGTGAGAGGTTGAGAGGGGACACAGCCAGACAGGTGAACCAAATCAACCAATAGGGTATTTCCTACCATGTAACATCATTCTTGGCAATAAAATTGGAGATTGAAGAAGCAGTGTGGGGGTAGTAAGGGGTGTTGACGTCCAGGGTGGCTGTTCCTGAGAGACTGGCTGGGCATCAACCTGCTTGTGAGAGAGAAGTGATTTCCTTTGTGTTGATTGGGGTTTTTCTCATCTTTCCTTCACCTGTTGAACCCTCTTTATCACCACCCAAGATATTTCACTTTTATTCTTCCTGCTCTCTCTCTGGTTCTGCTGGGAGCAGAAAACACAGAGGTGGCTGCATTGGTGCTTGGTTGTTGGTTGGGGTCAACCCACCACAGTCTGACACATTAAGAACAGCATAGATGGTATCACCTGGGAAGGTTGTAAAAAGTAGACGTCTGAGCTAAAGCACTGACTGAATATTCTTCATGTGACAAGCAGATAAATTCCTCTGATCTGAGACTTTTGTGCAGGAAAACAGGACTTCATAGCTTTTCATAAATAAAAAGGTTTACATTTAAAATAACTACTTCTAGTTCAGTATCATCTCCAAAGTAGAATAATCAGCAAGTTCCCAAATTTTAAGTCCTTGCAGTCTGGAGGAACATCTATTTTAGTCCTACATGATGTATTGCAAGTAGCAAATGCAAGTTTTTGATGTGAGCAATCTACAGAAAGAATCAGTAAAATCACACCTGTTCTGTGTTGCATGTCTGGAACAAAGTCTACTTGATGATAACTCTGTCGCAAACTTATCGAGATGGTTTCTTATAACCAAACCAAGTCATCAACATTTGTCAGTTTTTTGTATATAAAGTTTTTTTTTTTTGCTGTGAGTGCTGTTTTATGCTTTTTAAAGGAGCTGATGACCTGAGTGTAGTGCTTAAAAAGGCAGTTTCATGCTGCAAGTGACTCTCCCACTATGCCTTGCAGTCTCAAGCGAGAGCCCAGTGACTGACTGTGAACTGAAGGCTGTTCAACACTCCCATGCACTGAGGCGATCCCTACAACAAATTGCCAGGAGCGTCTGAAATTTAATCTCCTCTGGGATATTACTGGCTTGATTTTTGTGGTTACCAGAAGTATTTTCAGAGATAATATCACTTTGTGAGCATTCTTAAGACCTTGTTTTGGTCAGGCTAGGTCTGTATATGCTAACACGTGAAGCAAGCTATTAAATACTAATACTGTATATGCTAACACGTGAAGCAAGCTATTAATGCCACTACAATAAACTGCTTTACTTCTGCTTCAAATTAGGACCTGTTTTTTCTCTTTCTTCTTCATAGGAAGCCTAAATGAGAATGGGTCACAGAAACTTTTTGACAAGGAGTATGTACTAATGTTTGGCGTGTTTGATGAAAACAAGAGTTGGCAAAGATCAGCATCGGTCAAGTACACAATTAATGGCTATACTGATGGAACCTTACCAGGTACTGTTCAAGTTTATGTGAAATAAAATTTACATTGATGAAGACTGAATATTACCTTTGTTTGCTTTATGTGCAAGAGCAAAGGAATATGGAGGAACGGGATACAGCTTCTTTAGAACATGTCTGTAAGCATCTGAATTCCAGAAGAGAAACTGTCCTGTTGGAGGGAATTCATGCCATATTGCTGATAAGAATAACAAGATTCCTTCTAAGCAGAGTTCTCCTCTAAAAATAGGATTGATAACTTGAACAATTAGGAATCTCACGTTTTTATTTTTGTTACGCAGCTGATTGGGAGAGTGTGATGTGGAGTGTGAAAAACTCCTGTATGTAGAATGTCAGTTACCATTGAATTAGACAACTAAGTGGTAAGACAGGGAAGATGATCATGAGGCACTTCTTTCGCTAATGTGTTTCTCCTGAGGAACTACTTTCGGATCTCTGTCCAGTCCATTAAGCAAATAAAAAAGGCTGGTTTAGGCAGGGATTTTTTAAACAAATACTGGATAGGGTAGTTACTGTCAGTAGATACAACCTTATTCTTTAGGCCAAGTCCTTGTCTTCCCCCCGCCCCTCCCCAACAGAGCAGCTTCTCAAAAGAGCCTACTGGTTTTCTTTGTTCTTCCCCAGCTCACTAGAAGTCAGATTGTCACTTGCAAATAAGATTTGAACACTTACCTTCCACTAGGTTTTGGTATCTGTTCCATTTACAAGCTTCTGAAACTTCTTGTTGCAAACACTGATTGCAGAAGTCAGGTTATTATTTTTCTGTTAATGTTGTGAGCAACACACTTCAGACCTAATGTGTGTTGGGAACTTGTATTATGAATGTTACTCTCATTTATCTTTCAGATTTAGAGGCTTGTGCATATGACAACATTAGCTGGCATTTGATAGGAATGAGTTCCAAGCCAGAAATTTTCTCCATTCACATCAATGGCCAGTCCATGGAGCAAAGACATCACCGAGTTTCTACTGTTAACCTAGTGGGAGGAGCATCAACCACGGTAAATATGACAGTGAGCAAGGAAGGAAGGTGGCTGATATCGTCTCTTGTCCAAAAGCACCTGCAAGGTAAGGAAGTATCTATTTACTTGACAGCTGTAGAGCTCTCCTTCTCTTCTTCATGCCCCAAATGACCTCTACTGTTTTGCAATGGCACAGTTTCTGTGTTTCAGATGGTTGCCATTTCACTGAGAAAACACTAGAGAACAGGGCATTCTGTTGGAATGAGGCATGCATGGTGAAGTAAAAGGCATTCTTATCTGCGGCTTTACTGTGGTGTGCAGATCACAGAGCAACAGTCGTTATCACATTTGCCTAACACGTGAACTGGTCCCTGGTTCAAAATCAAGCAGAAAAATACATTGAAATAANATGGTTGGAGCAGATGACCTGTAAAGGTCCCTTCCAACCCGCAGCGTTCTGAGATTCTAAGATACTCCAACTTATGTAAATCTCTGAGGTGTTCATATAAACACCATTATAAAATGAGTAAGGAACCACCTGTTTCCTGAGAAACTGAGCACTTTGAGCTAAGAGTCACTCACTCTGATGAAAATATTTGTTCATCATTTGAAAGTGGATATATCTCAGCAGTGATCAGAATGTTCTAAAGAACGAGAGAAATATATCTCTTACAGGGGCTGGAAGACATATGTTGAAAAAAACCAAGCCATTCAGCTGGTATTTTCAAAGAAGGCTAGTTGAGAGAGCTTATGTGTTCCATGTGATTAATATGGGCTCTTTGGAATGTTCCTGGGCTATATAAATATGTATATATCATAGAATGGTTTGGATTAGAAGGGGCCTTAAAGATCATCCAGTTCCAACTCCCCTTCCCTGGCCAGATACATGTCCCACCAGCCCAGGCTGCCCAAGGCCCCATCTAATCTGGCCTTCAACACCTCCAGGGATGGAGCAGCCACAACTTCCCTGGGCAACCTGTGCCACTGCCTCACCACCCTCAGCATGAAGAAATTCCTCCTTAAGTCTAGCCTAAATCTGCCCCTCTCCAGTTTATATCCATTGCCCCTAGGCCTATCACTACAAGCCTTTGTAAACAGTCCCTCCCCAGCTCTTCTGTAGGCCCCCTTCAGGTCTGTATGAATGCAGCGTTTTCAGGCCTGAATATATGACAATCAGATGAACAAGTGCTTGGAGGCAGCTGTAGCTGAAGAATTGAGAAATGCAGTTGAAATGGTTTATAAAATGGAAAATCACCATGGTACTGTTTCTTCTCAATTAGCTGGAATGCATGGTTACCTTACTGTAAGAGACTGTGGGAACAAAGAGATGAAGAAGAACCATCTCTCCTATAAAGAACGTCTTATGGTCAAAAGCTGGGAATATTTCATTGCTGCAGAAGAAGTTACTTGGGATTATGCTCCAACTATTCCAGACAGCCTTGATAGGTAAAATAATACTTTTTCAACATAATATAGAATGTTACTGTGAAATCACAAAATAATTTGTGTTGGAGAGGACCTCTGGAGATTCTCACCCAACCTTCTACTCAATTCTTTACCCTGTGTAGTTTTATGGTTTCATATATTTCTTTAAAATGTAGTGTTCCCATAACTCTTAAGTATTCCTTCTTATTTGTTATGATTTACTTACCTTCTCATATGCTCTTGATCTAACAGAACAACCTTTTATATCTTTCCCTGTTGGTTTTAATTTATCATTTAACCGTCTCAGTGCTCCGATTTTTTCTATTTTATTCAGAATTACAAAGTTTAGCTCTATTCAGTGACCTTTTTTGAAGGACAGGTCACCAGGACAAACATGTTACTCTATTTCCCAGCATTCATCCAATTTTTGCTCTCAGCACTGACAATTCTAATGTTTTCAAACCTGAGTATAATGATACATATTATTTGGTGCTTGACTAGGATTAAGATTATCCGTTCCTGTCTGTCCTAGAGTCTTTGCTACTGTAAGCAAATTGTTTATTTTTTTCTGTGCTCAAGTATGCCTTTGTAAAAGAAGAGCAATGATTTCTGCTGTCTCATCTTGAAAATACAGCTGCTGCTTCAGTTTGATTGTTTCTTGCATGTGTACCCTATTCAGTGTAAACTCTGATACTAATTGATCATATGTGATACTAAAACACAAATAACATTGCAAGCTTCTTACCTAATTTAGGTTAGAATTTGAAGTGAAGAGCATGAGATTAATTTAGGGGTTTGGGTTTCTTTCCAAGCAGTAAGTTTTCCTCCAGTTGCTTGAGTACTAATTCTGTATTTTGATAGATGTCACTACTCAAGTTTTGTTGATCCTTTGTCTTTTCCTTTACTTTTAAGACAATATAGAGCTCAGCATTTGGACAACTTCTCAAATCTCATTGGTAAAAAGTATAAAAAGGCTATTTTCAGGCAATATACTGATGCTAGCTTCACCAAGCGTCTGGAAAATCCTCGTCCCAAGGAAACTGGAATCTTAGGCCCAATTATCAGAGCTCAACTCAATGACAAAGTCAAAGTAAGTAACGTAAATTCAGGGGTTATTTATACTATAGCATAATTTTCTGTTGGGCAGAGATACAAAAGAACTAGTTCTATTTGGGTATTTTTGATCAAAAATATAGCTAATAAATATTTACAGCTTATAAATATTGTCCCTGTTAAAAGGTATGATCACAACTGACAGTGTTTAGCTATGATTTCAAGTTTAATATGTTTCTTTTTTTCTGGTTTCTTCAAGTGTAGGCAGGACATTTTATTGTTTCCTCCCATATTTGGGTCCTGGAATACAGGAGATTTGTTTTAAAAGTTGTTTAAATTCATTTTCTCCCTTATTGAAAGATCTGAAAAACCTTAGTCAATAACTTCATAGTCTCTGAGATAGCGTGTGCCTAGTAGCTGGAAGAACAAGTCGTCTTTAGATTTATGAGAGACCAGGTGTAGGAAGCTGAACTTCACTCAATGGGCTCTACAAAGTGCAGCAGCAGGGTACTGGCAGCATGTAGACTGCAAGTTTTATAGAATCGTACAATCATAGAATGGTTTGGGTTGGAAACAACCTTAACGATCATCTGCTTACAAGCCCTCTGCCATGGGCAGGGACACCTTGCACCAGACCAGGCTGCCCAAGGCCCCATCCAACCTGGCCTTGAACACCCCAAGGGTGCCAGTGCCTCACCACCCTCAGTGTGAAGAATTTCTTCCTAATGTCTAGTCCAAATCTTCCCCTTTCCAATTCAAATATCAAAAAATATTTAAGATGCCCCTTTTCCAGCACTTCCCAGGCTCAAACTAAGCAAATTGTACCGTGGTTGAAACTTTGTTATGTATTCAAAGATATGTTGAATAATAAATTCTTTCTGTTTGCCTGTCAATATAGGTTGTATTCAAAAATAAGGCCAGTCGACCTTACAGCATTTACTTCCATGGAGTGACACTTTCAAAGAGTGCAGAAGGAGCTGATTATCCTCTGGATCCCACAGGTAAGAAGCTCCTGAATTACATTTTACATACCACTAATGGTAGTTTCATTGTGAATGCTGTGGCCAGGAATGTTCGTGACTGGGAAAACTGAGTTCCTTGCTCTGCTGCTGCTGACCTGTTGTGTTGCCTTATAGAGAAACCAAGATATTATCTGCAAAGCATGGGCAAATACCCTTTCTTAGGTGTCTTAGTTTTCTGTTCTTGTTTGCTGAACTTCAGTTATCTCAGAGGTATTGTGAAATGACATAACTGCACTGATTTCATTAAAGGTTCAGCCTTGTGTTATATAAAGATCTAGCTCTAAGTTTATATCACTACTGTTCTCCTTTGTTTTTCCTTAGGCAATAGCACCCAGAGCAAAGGAATTGAACCAGGGAAGACATACACTTATGAATGGACAATTGCCAAAACAGATCAACCCACTACGCATGATGCGCAATGTATTACAAGGCTGTATCATAGCGCTGTAGATATTGAGAGAGATATAGCCTCTGGACTGATTGGCCCACTTCTGATCTGTAAAAGTGAAGCATTGACACAGAAGGGCGTGCAGGTAACATGTTTGGCAACTTCTCAAGAGACAGATTTTGCATAAATGTTATTTGATCTACAGTGAGTTTGGTTTTGCTCTCCTTAGAAGTCTGTCATGTAGAGAGTAATTAAACCAACAGGCTGCTGAAGAAATGACTTGAAGAAACGATCCTCTAACTGTCCACAATGGTAGAGGAATTGCATTCTGATTTTTCTAGCAAGAGCAGCATTTCAACAAAAGGTCAGCCTGACTTGAAAGTCTATTTCTAGGCTTGATAATAAACCTTCCTGCTGCTTTTTTACCTTCCAGTATAAAGGCAGTCAGATCTGAGCTGGTGCCTTTCTGTAGCAGGTATAGCTTAACAGGGTCTGACAATTTCTGGCGTCACTGAATCCAGAGCAGCCCAAACAGCATGGGAGAGTTCTGGGAGATTGGTTCTCTTTGCCATCCATTGAAATCTTGTTTGGCAAAGACATGAGCATTAGAAGGGAGCAAAAAATGTCAAAAGCTTGTGCTCGGGTCGAACCAAGAGCCTGGTCCTTTTTAGTCAGAGCCCAGTCATATAACATCTGCGTGCCAGCAGTGCTAGCAGTCTGATTAGTGCTCTGCCACAGGTTGGTTGCAGCAATACGAGTGTGAACTTGATGTTATGGTCTCCTCCTCCCTTTCACTGAGTCTTTGGATCATGCTTGGCACAACTCTGGTGAAGCTTATATTGTTTATATAATAAGTAAGCAAGGTAGTGGAATCGAGTCCTTAATGCGTAACTCTGCTCATAAAATGCAATTGCTGTGCTGATTTGTTTTTCAGAAAAAGGCGGATGGGGAGCAGCAGGCAATGTTTGCTGTGTTCGATGAAAATAAGAGCTGGTACCTAGAGGATAACATCAAGGAGTATTGCAGCACCCCTGCTAGTGTTAAAAGGGATGACCCCAAGTTCTACAACTCGAACATAATGCACAGTGAGTGGGCTATCAAGCTTAATGTTATGAAAGCTCATGTGAACCCTGAGCATTCAGCGATTGGTTTTTCTCAGATGTAGTGCAGTCAGGGAGTTCTCTACAGACTCAGTAAATTTCTAACCATGCCAGGTAGCAGCATATAAAAATATTCAATATCTTAGGGACCAGGCTGGCTGTGGACCCTGAAGCAGAGGCAAGGGTCATTTAACTTTGACACAGCATCCTGCTGACTTGGACAGCTGGAATCAACAAGGCAATTGTGGTTTCAGCCTTGTGTCAGCCTCTTTCCGGGTGCAAATGCGAGTCCAGTTCAGTGGACTGACATTAAAGAAAAGGATGTTTAAACATCTGACTTCAAAAATATTGAGACAATTTAAATTTTGCTTTCCTTATAGCAATAAATGGCTATGTGTCCGACAGCAGTGAAATTCTTGGATTTTGCCAGGATAGCGTTGTTCAATGGCACTTCTCCAGCGTTGGCACTCACGATGAGATTGTCTCTGTTCGCCTTTCTGGACACTCTTTTCTGTATCAAGGGAAATACGAAGATGTGTTGAATCTTTTCCCAATGAGTGGAGAATCAGTCACAGTGGAAATGGACAATGTTGGTAAGTGGGTGACTTATAGTGTCTGAAAGCTCTTCTAAGGCATTGTTTTCAATCTCTAGTTTATAATGTAGGAAAGAAAGCTTTTCAGATAAACAGAGTGCTGGAAAACCTTGAATCATTCCCCAGTGCAACTGATGTGTGGAGTGTTGATTTAGCATGTAGCACAAATGTGTGCTATACTGAGGCTCATTTTGTTGGGTTTTTGTTGACTCGGGTTTTTCTTCCTTCTCAATTAGTATTGGGGTTACCAATGGTCACTTTAAAGGCAGTTTTAAGGTTATCCTTGGAAACAATCCAGTATCAACTCCACTGTATGATTCTCAATCTTGCCCATCTTAAGCTAGTTAAAATGGGCCAAAGCTGTCAAATTATGCTAGTCATTTTGGACAAAGTGGCTACACCTCACCTTAGGCTTGTGGTCATTTAGCTGCAATAAAGTCTGCCTGACTCAACTGGATCACTGGTTCATCAGTGTATACATTGCA